>QMIH01001285.1:115860-166723 GCA_003987875.1 Clarias batrachus
AAAGACACGAAGCTGACACAGCCACTGAATACACCGGTGAACGGGGGGGAGGGGCGGTCTCATCTGTGATGTTAGCTGTCGCTAGCTAACCCAACTCCAACCCAGCAAGCTGGGTTAAACAAAAAGTACCCAACTCCCTGTAAATAACCCAGAAATATTACCCAACAGAGGCAACCCAGCGTTTGGGTAGTAAAAACAACCCAGCATTTTTTAGTGTGTACAGTTACGTCTAGATGAAACCACTCCACAGCAGCTACTTCCATTTTTACAGTATTGGGGGCACTCCAATGCACTTTACAAGTCAATTCAGAGAATGTTTAACATCCATACATCTGACTATGAAGAAATCATGTCTGCTTGTAAACAATAGAAAAGCATTATCAGTCAGGTTGATTAAACTGGATGTTACAGCCTAATTACTACTAGAATTAATTTATAAAACCTGAATGTATTTTGAAAAAAAAAAAAATTAAACACACATTGATCCTTGGGTTGCGAGTAACTTGGTTTGCAAGCTTGTCATCCCTTTCAACCTCAACACCATCAACAGATGGTGAAGGACACACTTTTCATACTAGTGACTTGTTGTTTGCGTTTTAGAGCAAGGTAATCATCAATTACATGTTCTAATTTGTGACAGTAAAAGCACTCTCAATCCTCTCTAGATTTTGCAGCATTACTTTTCAATAGTCGAAGCAGGCAAAGCTTTCTCAGTATGAGCTGAGGAAAAAAAATTGTGGACTCTTTATTCTGGGTAGGTTTTTTTAGTTTTTTTTTTCATAAAATATGTTTCATTTGGCTTACAGGTATTTTATACAGTTCGTGTGATATATGTGATGTCGGTGTGTTTCATCTTATTCTTATACTGAGGCACCATGACATTCGTGAGGTGAGCTTAGCTAACGTTAGGCTTCATGTTACTGCACTGTACAGGAGTTAGGGAGCTAAATAATTATCTATCTTTTTTACCCGCTTTGCCCTGACTTGTCCCCAGCAACAGTGTCCTGCTCCAGCACACACGACCACGCGAGCGCTCAGCTGGTGAATGTTCGAGGAGAACCCACAGTTTATTAACAGTTAAGGAGTAGTAGTGCTTAAGTACAGGGATGGAAAAATGTCATTTGGTTTCAGAGTTGCTAATGCTCATCTACAAGTGTTATATTTGTTAACTTATCTGTATGAAAAGCGAATTGATTAGATACCCGCTTATTTTAAAACATTATTTCACACTGAGAAAGACAAAGTAAAACTGTTGAAAACATCAAACCTTTTTGAATATGAAGCAATACAAAGTGTTAACCCATCATTAGAATTCCAGAAACTTTTACACTCTCTCATGGTATATCCTTACTAATGTATTTTATGTGTCCTTGATGGCCTGGGTGACTATGCGACAGCTTTAGGAGTGATGTTTGGTCAGATCTGTTCTCTGAACATTTAATTCCAAAAGGACTGGACATACACCTATGAAGCCTCCAAACTATTTTTACTGGACTTGGAGAGACATGCTCCCCTCAGATTCACACACTGAGAAACAAACTCTTGTTACCATAGAGACTCATTTTGTGTCTAATACATTGGTGGAAAGAAAACTGCTAGTTTTTAAAAATAAAAAGTATTTTATTTAACTTTAAATAAAGAAAAATAGAACCTGTTTTTATTTTTGCTGTTGTTGTTTTATGCAGATCACTGTTTTAACTTGTACTCAAGTAATATTATATAATATTATTATATAATAATATTATTATCATAATCATCATCACAATATAAATATAGATCTAGTTTGTAACCCACACACTCATATTACCAGGCCAAGTGTTTTTTTTATTTTTATTTATTTTACCTGTAATGCCCTTGAAGTAACTCACTTGTAAATATGCTGTCATGCTAAAGTCATGGACCTTTTTGGGGTGGTCAGTATTAGCAGTAGTTACCCCTGACTGAGCAGTTCCAGGTAATGGATGATGAGTGACATGTTAACCTAAAGGGCTTTGATCTGGCTTTTTAGCCTCATGAAGACCGCTTCCCTCTGGTTGGAACCAAGGATTGGTGCGGCTCTTGAACAGGAGATTTCAGCATAGAAGCCATAAGTAGATGGCTGCATCTACTTATGGCATCTTCTAGCAGGTAGAAGAATCTGCCCATGAAGGGTGGGAGAAACTCTCCCTGCCACAGGGGCACTGGTCAGAGTTGGATTCTGGCTTATGGTAGGATTATCTGTGGCTCTGTGGATACTGATGCAGAGGTGTAAAACCAACAACTAAAACAAACAAGCAAATTTAGAAACCTTAACATCAAAAGAGTGCAGAAAGGGATCACGAGATCAAGAGTGATAATACCAGTTTCAGAAATGTCATTCCAATTCATACAAGCTACATAGAGGAATGATCAAAAACCCACTTGACTTGGTTTTGCAGGCGAAAAAATGCAGATCATGTGATGCACATACTTTAATCATATCAATGCTTTGAACACTTGCAGTTAGTACTGTTAGACATGGACAATCATTCCTTTTCAAAAGGACTTGTGTGATCTGACATCAGATCTGCAATAAAAAAAATATATTCTATGACAAATATTGTTGCTAATTAATGCAGGAGGTTGCTTTATTCGTATACCAGTCAGCCATAACATAATATTGTGCGGGTTCCCATTGTTCCAACAAGGCTGCTCTGGCCCCTCGAGCATGACTCCACAAGACCTCTGAGGTGTGTGCTGCGGCACCGGGATGTTAGCAACAGATCCTTTGGGTGCTGTGGGTTGTAAGGTGGGGCCTCCATGGATCGGACTTGATGGTCTGTGATGCATTGGTTTTTGTACACACATGGACAAAATTGTTGGTACCCTTCGGTCAATGAAAGAAAAGCTCACAATGGTCACAGAAATAACTTTAATCTGACAAAAGTAATAATAAATAAGAATTCTATTAATGTTAACCAATGAAAGTCAGACATTGCTTTTCAACCATGCTTCAACGGAATTATAAAAAAAATGAACTCATGGAACTGGCCTGGACAAAAATGATGGTACCCCTAACTTAATAGTTTGTTGCACAACCTTTTGAGGCAATCACTGCAATCAAATGATTCCTGTAACTGTCGATGAGACTTCTGTACCTCTCTGCAGGTATTCTGGCCCACTCCTCATGAGCAAGCTGCTCCAGTTGTTTCCGGTTTGAAGGATGCCTTTTCCATACAGCATGTTTCAGCTCCTTCCAAAGATGCTCAATAGGATTGAGGTCAGGGCTCATAGAAGGCCACWTTAGAATAGTCCAATGTTTTCCTCTTAGCCATTCTTGGGTGTTTTTACCTGTGTGTTTTGGGTCATTGTCCTGTTGCAAGACCCATGACCTGCGACTGAGACCCAGCTTTCTGACACTGGCCAGTACATTTCAAGACACCCTGTGCCAAATGCAGCAAAGCAGCCCCAAAACATAACAGAGCCTCCTCCATGTTTCACAGTATGGACAGTGTTCTTTTCTTGATCTGCTTCATTTTTCTGTCTGTGAACATGGAGCTGATGTGTTTTGGCAAAAAGTTGCATTTTTGTGTCATCTGTCCATAGGACATTCTCCCAGAAGCTTTGTGGCTTGTCAACATGCAGTTTGGCATATTCCAGTCTGGCTTTTTTATGATTTGTTTTCAACAATGGTGTCCTCCTTGGTCGTCTCCCATGTAGTCCACTTTGGCTCAAACAACGACGGATGGTGCGATCTGACACTGATGTTCCTTGAGCATGAAGTTCACCTTGGATCTCTTTAGAAGTCTTTCTGGGCTCTTTTGTTACCATTGGGATTATCCGTCTCTTTGATTTGTCATGAATTTTCCTCCTGCGTCCACGACCAGGGAGGTTGGCTACAGTCCCATGGATCTTAAATTTCTGAATAATATGTGCAACTGTAGTCACAGGAACATCTAGCTGCTTGGAGATGGTCTTATAGCCTTTACCTTTAATATGCTTGTCTATAATTTTCTTTCGAATCTCCTGAGACAACTCTTTCCTTCGCTTCCTCTGGTCCATGTTGTCACGGAGTCACATGAAGTCATTGCGTGTGGACTGGAGCTTTAGGGTTACTTTAGGTACCAAAACATTTGTTCCACTTCTAGCAGGCCCTCAATTCAAATATCCTCTTGCTCCACAGTGTTCCACAGATTAATACAGCAAAACATAACCCAATCTACCATTGCAGACACAATAAGCAATTAATGACACAGTCTCTGACACAGTTTCTGACAGACTTTTATCAAAAAATAGCAACATTTTGTAAATCATTAATAACTTGCTTTCACACAAAGTTTTTAAAACAAAGTCTAAAAAACAAATGTAAAGCATAAGCAAGCCTTACCAATTTAAAAACTGTGCAAATTATTTCCCCCTCTACAAAGCAGGACATTTTAAATCATGTTTTAGTCATGAGTTTGACTTCATCTGATTTCTCTCTGCTAGGCAGATGATAATTGATGATTGTCCTGGTGTCCAAAATGCTGTAGACATATTTCCTACATCCACAGAATAAACATATTACCACAAGTTAAAGCTACCAGTGCAGCTTACCTGTGTGCTACCAATCAATCAGCAGTGGCTATCTATAGATATCAGCATTGTTAGCATTGTCAATCTAAACTGTTCTTTCTGGGAAGCAGTGGGACTCCCGGTCTGTTCGAGTTCATCTCTGTGGAGCCTGTGATTAAACCATGCAAAGTGAATTTAGGTGCAACTGGCGGCCCGTTACACTTAACAGGCTGAAGAAGCTGCTCGAGAACCGTGTTCCTCTTTTTCAAGCGGTTCTTCTTTCTTGAGCGACTTTGTGCAGCAGGAGGAGGATCACAGAGGCTGCTACAGGAGGTGATGCCACAGAATGAAGGCTCGTCTGACTGCGAGGACTCCTCAGAGCTTTCCTCTGAGGGAGAGTCTCCGAAAGAGAAGGGTGGAGGGCCAGGGCTACGAGGAGGCAGCTTTAAGTCCAGATTGTGTGGACAGTGGTGGTTCCCCTGCAGTCCTCCATTGGAAACTGGCTTAGTGGAGAGTGAAGCAGGAGGTACTGTCTCCAGCTTTTTGATGGATTTCATTTTACAACGCTTTTTCTGGAAGAACAAAGAATTTGTTCATTTGAAAAACTGTTTCATCAATATAAAAAAGTTATGTAAGTATCAGGTCCATGAAGATCTTGCAATGATCCTCATGAAACGAGTGAAACAATAATCAACACCAAATGATGAGTTTCCTTCCTTTAAAATATGCTTGACCAGGCCTTTACTGTGGTCTGACGTGTTTATGGATCTTTCTGCCTCCAGGTTTGTCTTCCGTGAGAAAAAGGCAACTCAACTGGATTGCAATAAAGTGACTGACTATAGAATTGAAAAATATTCTGTTGATTTGCCTTCGGTTGCATTTGTGGTAAGTTTTTTGGGTCATTATCCATCTGTTTTGTTCGATCCTATCAGTTTTGCAGCATGTAACCGAATCTGAGCAGAAAATATTGGAGTTGTGCAATTGTCAAAATACTTATGGACCTGACCGTTATTAGTCTGATATATAAGGTTTCATGCAACAGCTTGTGTTTGAGTTTGATTTAATCATGTTAGAATACCTTTTTATTCCCACTTGAATTCCGTCTAGTTTCTACATCATATGCTTCAATTGGACCTGTAAAAAAAAAAAGAAATCAACTGTATTACATCTTCGTCATACAAAAATCTGCATCCGTATACAGTCACTCTATTGGTTCTTGCCAATGAAGGCTTGTTAGGTTTCAGAAAATTACTTGTACCCTATAGTTTCAACATGGAGGTGTTTTAACAAATCAATAAAGAGTTTTTTGTATTTTGTTGCTGTTCAAGGAAACATGGATTCCGATGCTCCTGAGCATCCTTACTATATAACTGTTTCAGCATTGGTAATGCTATCATATGAAAATGAATTGCATTTCTACCTTCGGTGGTTGCAATTTGCAGGGATGACTGTGAAAACGGATAGGACGCTCTGCGCTTTGGGTTCATATTTTCATAACCAGGAGAATCCCTATAAAAAAAACAAACAAAAAAAAAACAGCAAGTCTGGATTAGTCTTAATCAAACCCAGCTGAAATAAAACGCGTCTAAACCTTTCAATAAATCTGAGCAAATTCCGGGGCTCACCCGTCGGGGCGGCAGTAGCTGTAGGAGTTTGGTACGGATGGGTCAGGTTCTGTCAAGACATCACCAAGTGACATGCGGCGGTAATTAACACCAATGAAGATGCAGATGAGCAAGCCGAGGATCACAGACAGCAACAGGTAGCTGTGCCTGTCAGAGACCTAAACAAGACAGCAGCGTTCACTTAGTAATAATTTACTCATCAACATACAAAGCAATATATACTGTTCAAACACATGTACATATACAATAGTTTTGTTAATGAAACTGGGTCGATACCTCTCTCTGTAGATGTCCCACTTGCAGTGACAGGTTAAGTACAAGCTGAGTCACATTTTCCAGTTGCCTCTGCAGTAGGTTAATGGATTCTGTCTGTTTCTGATCCTACAGGAAGAAAAGACAAAGGGAAAGATACATCAGTCAAGTCAAGTCCATTGAAAGTTTGGCAGAGCTGATGATCAGCCAGTGTCTGATGAAAACCAGAAAGCAGATTCTGATTGCACTTCAAGTCCACATTTTGCTGGTTTATGAGCCATAACCTTAAATGAGATGGTCCAGGTATCATGGAAATGGTTGATAGGACAACCATTCACCATTTAGGTGTTGAAAAAACTGCATGCTATGGTATAATATTAATAAAAACTTGATATGCAGACAATTAAAAATAATCAACGGTATTTTTGATTATTCGGTACATCCCTTTCATGCCACCCTAACATTCATGATTTTCCCATCATATCATGTACCCTTGATGTTTGATGTCTTACACGCTACTTCTCAAGTTTATAAACTTATAAAGCAAAAGAGCAGGAAGAAGTAGTTATTCGCTTGACCTGTTCTTCAGCCATCCTTGAAGTGTTCTGGAGTTTAATGATGGTTTTGTTAAAAGCCTTTTGCATCTCCTCCATCTGCTTTCGATATCTATGAACAGAAAAATGTATTAACCAAAAGAAACAAGCAAGTACGATTGAAATAAAAATGCAAGAAGCCAACCATATATAGATACATAGAATTTCCTTGCTTCTCTTTCAGCTTAGTAGTTACCTCTGACTGAGTTGTTCCAGGTAACGGCCGCTGAGGGACATGTTCACCTCCAGGGCTTTGATCCGGTTGTTTAGCCTCATGAAGACCGACTCCTTCTGGTTAGAGCTGTGGCTCGGTGCCTCAGTTAAGACAGGGATTTCAGCATAGAAGTCAGAAGAAGGTGGCTGCACTGGTTGGGCATTACTAGATGTTTCTGATTGATTGTTGCCACTGTGGCCTTCATGTGGAGGTTCTTCTACCAGCTCCTCGTTTTTAGGTTCTACCACACCTGAAACCACCTCCATGGGTTCTGTTCCAGGGACGGCTGTTGGGTTTACAACTGGAGCTGTGTCCTTGCTTGCAGTTCGTTGGACAAAGGACTGATCGGTTAAGGTTGACTGAGAGTCAAATGTCACCTGATCCATCGTGCTAGCCATCATACTAAGAGTGGAAGTGCTATTTTCAGTGGTAGGATTCTCTACTGAAGATACAGACATCTGGACCTGATCCATATCCTCACTTTTGGTGGTTAAAACTGGGGTGGATGACAGCTCCATGTTAAAGGTGAGAACGGGAGAGTTTTTGTCCTCCACTGGTTTATTCATGTTCTCCTCATTAAGCTTTAAATCAAAACTCTCAACAGCTGAAGGGTCCAGAAAATCCACAACATCCGTGGCTCTAGAGGCGTCAATGTCACTGGATGCAAGTGTCACCAGGGCTGAATTAAGACTTGGTGCAAGATGTAGAGATCCAGCATCAGGCTCATGTTTACTCTCAGGAAAAGATGGATCAACCAATACAGAAGCCTCCACTGAAGAGGTTCTCTCAACAGTCCCAGTGTGGGGTACCTGCGTAAAGGATGAAGAGGCCACTGAAATGACTGGGGCTGAGGTTTCTGTTTTGTAGAAACTGACAGGTTGAGACTGTGATTCTTGAGATTTCTTTTTTGTCTTTTTCTTCTGATGAGATGGAACAGGAATGCAGCTCTGCAAGAGGTACTCTTTAATTGAAATAACACAAGAACGGGAGTGAGGAGTGTGCTGCCAACACTCCCTCACTCCCAAGTACTGCTGATCCTGTGGAGCCTTCACCCTCCCCTTTTTTGCCTCTTGTGTTACAGAGCTGGAGGTCTTGTCTGACCCATCTGACTCATCCTCAGGCAGCAAAGTAACGATCTGATCTTCTTTATTAGCTGTGGCCATTATGGACTCTGAAAGTGACAGTGTTGCAGTTTCTGAGAGTGGGGTGGTGAGGACAGGAGCTGTCAGACCTGTGTCACTACCTTCGGTCATTGAAGGGGTCTCGGTGGCCTCATTCAAATCCAGCTGGTCTCCTTCCAAACTCTCTATCCTGAATTATAAAAGAAAAGAAAATTAAAGAAATGTAGTATTTAATTTAGGGAATTTTGTCAATTTAGACAGTTTCCTCTCAATTTACCACAAGAGTGGTGAACTAAAAAGATGTAAATGCAATGAATGCTAAATCGCTGAGAAAGGGAAAAACAGCACCAGAGGTTCAACCCACTAACCTTCCCTCCCATCTTACCCATATGTTGGTAAGTGAAATGTAACTTTCTGCACTAAATTTACAGTATTTCGGATTAAATATCAAAATATCAATGTTATTTGATTTATACCACATCTGTCCGTCAGGTCAAAAAACTGACCTGAGAATCAGACTGACTGGGCAGCACCTGGCTGTAGGTCTGCGAATATCGATAAATGGACCGGTACCAGAAGGTACTGCAATATGCACAGGTGTTGGAGCTTTTCTTTAAAAAAACCTGGGAAGCACTTCAGCTTCCTTACTCTTCACATATGGGTAGATGAAGGTGAGGGTTAGTATGTATGATCTCCGAATTAAGAAATGTATAGAAATATTAAATACATAAAAATTAGTTTGTATATGTAGTAGGACATGTTTGTGTTTGTGTTTGTGCTTCCACTGGCTATCACCACAAGTATATTTCAGGCCTGTGGGAAACACTGCCGAGTAAGCACTAAAACTTTGGGTACTACTAGTGCCTATTAATTCTGGTTATTTTATGTCCAACATTTTGAAACATCAAACATTTCTATAAAGTACAAAACATTTTAAACAAACCTTCTCAAGTACTTACACAATCTTGGATGAAATTGGGGAAACTGTCTGAACTGGAGTTCCTGCTGTCTCAGTCCCATTTAAATGCAGAGAGGAATAATTGCCTGTTGAACAAAATGTAATTAAACTAATTATCAAATCTTTCTCAAATTGTACAACATGTACATTTGGAAGTTTTTAATCTTATCTGCTAGGAGAGGAATGGTAAGCTCCCAACACGCAATGTGAGATTTCCAGCCAATGCCAAAAATAATGTAATCATCAAAAAACTGAATTAGAAAGAACTGAATTAAACCTGTCCAAACATTTGACTGTTACTGTACCATGTTGTTCATTAGCCAGTTCCTGCCCTCTCTCCACACAAATACTCTAATAAGAATGTGTTCTTCACACATTCTACTTGTGCTTGTACCATTACTTGGTTGACATACTGTAAAAACCTGCAGTGATACCGGTGCAGAAACCCTCTGGTGGACATCATAGATCAAGCATCTGTAGCCATGTTTGTCTGTGTGTGTATAAAATTACCTCCACTCTGAGCGCCATCTTCTGGATTCCCACCCAACACATTAGCAGCAATGTTGTTCACCATATTAATGATGGCATCTGTAAACAAATACATAACAATTTCTTTCTTAATAGATAAATGACTCCACAAATATATTTTTCAGAGTATGAACATGCTTTTACAACTGGTGAGGAGATGATCGAAGGCGACCATGTTGCATTACATCTGTGCAGAGAGCATGCGGAGTGCTAAAATTAACCAGTTTTCTATTACAGCATTATAAAACTAGCCACATATTTCATACCAACTATGCAGGCCTTAATGGTCTTATCTGATTTAAATGTTACTTCCTTGAGGAGATGCAGTGCAGTCAAATTCACGCATTGTACTCTTGAATTTACGTCCAAGTGATTGGTTGAAACTGTGGGAGACATCTGACAGGCTGCAGCCCATTTAAAGGTTTATGAACCATTTAAAGGGAGGTTCACAAATGTCGAGTGGTTTGTAAATGGAGGCGAGTCGGTCCGTAAATAAATGTAAAATTAGAAGATATTTCTTTGTCATATTTCAAAGTGCATTTGTGAATCACAAGACGTTTATTTGTGAAATATGAAACTGAACTGACTCTTCGGAAAACCTACACGAGAACTCACCCGTAGCAGAGCCAATCAGATTCTTTGAAGATTTGTCATCTGAGGGACCATATCCAGGAGGATAGTCTGCAAGTTTAAAAGAAGAATGAAAATGAAAAAAAAATATATATTACTACAGAATACTATAGAAACTGGGACTGTCAATATTAACTCGTTAACACACGTGATTAATCTAGAAACACATTACTATTTTTTTTTTTAATTCAAATTAATCATATGACCAAGTTTGACCCTAATGGCTTCCCATAATCACAGCGCGGTTACCTGGCTGTGTGTGATAACGGTATGTTTAGAACAGATAATAAGTTGACCCAGAAAACATAACCAGGTTATCTGAGCTACAAGTTTCATTATAAAAAGCTTCTAGATGGAAGTTTGGATAAAACCAAAGTTGTGTTTATGAGCTACCTTCAAGGGGATGTTTTTTTTTTTTTTTTTTACAAAACTACGTTAAATGTAAGATGTGGAAGTGGTGACTGAGGCAGCTGAGGCTCCAGGGTGTTGATTCAAGTATCTGAGGTTCGAATTTTCATGATTTTCTTTATTCCAACATTCTTAGACTATGATTAACTAAAGAAAAAAATTTAATTGATTGATAACACTAATAGAAATATAAGAACTGGGCTGAAATGTCTATGGATCATTTTAAAAGCTGATTCTCACCATCATCCTCCTCCTGTAAGTTGGGTCTCTCAGGCGGCTCAATATTCAGCTCGTACTCCTCCATCATACTTGTGCCAAAAACCCTGAACACACAAAACAGTGACATGTATATACACACATTATAGATTATACATCATATACAGTATATTCAAAATATTTTAATACTGCCAAGTAATATACATACTATAAGCTCTCTTTCTTTCTTTTTATTTATTTACTTATTTCTTTACCTGAGCAGGCTGAGAGGACAGAAGTGCTCGGACCCAAAGTGTGACAACAGCTCCACCTACAGTCACACAGAAATGTAAGGACAAGAATTAGCATTGTAGACACTTTAGGACAGGGTTCTTCAAATCTAGTCCTGGAAAGCCAGCATCCAGTACTGTTCTATGATTCTACTGCTCAAGCACAGCTGATTAAATTACAGTAATATGTTAATTACCAGGATAAGCAGGTGTGCTTAGGTGTAGGTGAATTAAACCTGTGCTGGACACTGGACATCCAGGATGGGATTTGAAGAGAAAAATAGTTTTTAATTAAAAAAATAAATAAATAAAAAGAAATAAGGACAAGATTGGTTTATTTAGTATGATACAGAAATTAGTTGGTTAAAGTGTTATATTATAGGAAAATTAGAAGGAATTAAAAAAATTTACTCGGACACTTTAATGAATGTGGATCGCAATACAACTCCAATGCTGATCACCTGATTCGCACAATTAATACAACCCAGTGGAGCAGAGGAAAAACAAATCAACACCATTCACCACTTAGTACATTAACTCGGACACCTGTATATCGCAATCCCATGACATGAAGCAAGTGAGAGCAGGTTTGTTAGCTGAAATTAGTTAAAGATCTCACACACATTAACCTGTCCTTAAACAAGGACAAATCTGCTGATGTTTAAACACAAGCTCATCTCCCAGCTCATCCAGCATTTCCAAACACAAGCTTTATCCTAAAGAGATCAGCAGGTGGCGCTCTTGAGGTTTGTGCATTTTAGGGAGACTTACAGGCATGTTACATTATTAGGGACTATAATTTAAATCATTGTTTTGGCACCACACAAGTGTTACTGATTCGGATTATCTGATCCACAGCAGTAACAGTACTGAGCAGCACAGGTTCAGAACCTTATCTGGAATATAGATTCCACACACAACCATCAATAGATGTGAAATAGTGAAGTCAATAATCCAGAGGTTCCACTGTGACTGACAGCACTGTAGTACCGAGCACTGCTAATAATCTCACCCAATCATTCAAGCACATCTGAGGAGAAAAATGCGAGCTAACCTTAATGTACTTGGTGAACATCTGACGCAGAAGAGAAAACAGAGAATTACAGGAGAAAGAGAGAAACAGTGGAGAAAATAGTTTGCTCACAATTTTAACTGGTTCTTTAGAATTAGCATAAAATCAATAAAAAAAGAAAAACAGAAAGAAAGAAAGCAATGCTGAGTAGCAGGACAAAAAAAATGTGGAATTAAACCTTAACTCATGCATTAATCAAAATTATCTTACGACTAATTTATTCATTTTCACAGTATTTCTTTTTACCCTGAGTGAAATCTCCGCATGCAAATTTCACGCTCATCTTGAACATAACACCTTTGGTCATTTGATCTGATAGCTTGTCTATTTAGCACTGACAATCTTATTTCCGTCTCACATACTCTACCTTGACATATTTAGCATATAAATGCTCGTCTAGTGGAAAACTCTGGACCGTGCGCTCGTCCCGGGCGTGAAACGTCCCAAGCTTGGCCCATTTGTTGGTTGGGTATCTGTGAACAAACAGGATGTTTCAGAATATTTAAGGTGAATGTTAATTAAACAGCAATGCAGGTTAGAACTGCATGTCTAAAAGAACCAAGAAATGCAGTAGTCTTGTTAATGTGTAATGGATGAATTGGTATGAATGATCAGAATTAACCAAAATGGGAAAGGTGTGCATTTCGAAACAAACAAATCAATCTTAATAATACAGTTAGGCTTAGAAACATCTGTAGGATGTGCTGTATACTGGCTACCCTCTATATTTAATCTCTACACTGAGAAATCTCATCTCCACCAACACCAGCACCATTTACTGCACCAGTCCTCAGTAGGTTGTACGTCTACTTTCTTAATTTTGGACAAACACTTTGTTAATAGGTTATAATTTTATACAACCCTTCCAGACATTACAGTTCATCAGTGCACATGCATAAGCATGGAACTCAAAAAGCAAATTTCCTCCACTTATCCCCTTAGCTATATTAATTCTACAAAAAAAAATAAAAAATCTGGACTCAATATGACATTGACATGGTGTTAGTCCGCATTTCCTCACCAGCTTTATTTTCTCTCGCTCTTAAAGTTCACAATAATAATAAAAAAAACTCATGTTACAAAGAAGCATAACCTCTTCTATCATGAAATCTTCCTAGTCTAAAAGAAAAACTGGAGACTCCTTCAATTAAAACTAAATAAAAGTCTGCTCATGGAAAAAAAAAAATCTCTTCATACTGTATGGAACATTTGATGTACGAGTGTACATCGCCACAATAATGCTTTAGAACAAGTGCATGAAAATAAACCTTAGACATTGCCAAAGCCGCTGCTATAAAAAAAAAAATAACCAGCACCATCTAACCAAATAGAATCATGTATGCAATTTCACTGAGGTTTATAATGATAAATAATCAGAAAAATAGACACAGATACTAGAAGGAATGAATACTGGAGTAGTTTTGCGTAACATATATTTAGCATTTTTGTACTATATCTAGACTCTCATACACACTGCATGGATATCTAATAAATGATGATTACAAGTGAAAGTATGAAAAGTTACCGACTACCAACATAGATACAACAGGTACCGATATACAGTGGAACCTCAGATTAAGAGTAACGCGGTTTACGAGTGTTCCGCAAGACGAGCAAAGATTTTTAATAAATTTTGACTTGAAAACCGAGCAAGTATTGGTTTATGAGTGCCGAGTATCATGTATCACGCATGCGCTCTTGTTTTGACACCGAGCGTCACGCGATTACAACGATGAGCCAATGATTTTTCTCTCTCTTGCGCGGCGGAATTGTGGGTAATCGTCTCCCCTGCTGGGTCTTAGTGCTCGTCTCCTACTGGTATAATCAACGTCTCCCTCTATGTTTCATCGTGTCTCATGTGTGTGCGCGCATGTAATTTGACACCAACACACACTCACACACTCTCGCCTTTACACCTGCACGCGGTGTGTGTGTGCGCATAAGTTGACACCAACACACACACACCGACACACACACTCTCTTGGCTTCACACACGCACAAGCAGACACTCTCTGCTTTACACAGAAAACTCAAGTCTGTTGCGATTCTTTTCAAAAGGTAAAGTGCTGGTTAATTTGTTTTATTTTTACTTCATATATTGTATGAATTATTTTTATGTATTTATTTTTTGGGCTGTGGAACGAATAATTTGAGTTTTCATTATTTCTTATGGGAAAATTAGATTAGGAAATTTAGAAAATTTTAAAATTACTCGATAGGTTTATGAGTGTTTTGGAATACGAGCCCGCTTCCAGAACGGATTATGCTCGTAATCCAAGGTTCCACTGTACTCTGAAAACAAGACATAAAAGTCTCATGTCACACACATCCAACAAACCAGACGTTCTCATGCTCTGACCTGTCACTGATTGAGACTAGAAAGTCTTTGGGGGTCGAGGAGAAGAGCTCAAAATTGGCAATGTCCAGCTGCTTCACCTGAATGGGCTGACACAACTCAATGACAAACCTAGAGGTGCACACAGAGGAACAGAATGGGTGAACTTGAAGAAAAGGTGGAAATGTGATTGTTGGGTGAGGAAGAGGTGTGATGGAGAGACGGAAGGAGAAAAAGGAAACAGGAAGAAACATCAGAGTGAGGGATAAGCTGAAGTATGCCTAAGGGTTTGTCTTTACCCTGAATCAGTGTCTTGTATTTGTATTATACAGTACAAGTGAACGTGATCCCAACCTAACACAGTGTACTTCATAAGCAGCACATACATTGAATGGGTTTGTCTTACCATATCTTATTGCTGCAGGGGTTCAGCATGTAAACATCGACATTCTCCATCAGGATAGCAGAAGTGCTCTAATGAAAAACGAATAAAAACACACCAAGTATTATCCCTGCTCAAAAATTTTGAAAATACCTGTGCTATTTTGCAGTCCATAAACTGTATAGTCTTAAAATCTCCAATGTTCATGTACAAACAAAAACATGTGAAAAAATAATAAATCTCTGGGGTTTTTGGGGCCTTTTTAAAATGTTTGTATGGGCCTGGGGTGTAAACATGTCAATTAGAATTTTCATCTAATGTAACCTAATGTAAGAAGACCCCGATGCCCTGGCTTGTTGTTCGGCTCTGCTGTTATCTGGGGGCGGGGCTTAGCAGTAGCTCATTTACATAGACACTGAAACAGTGCATTAGGAGGAGGAGTGAAATAGAGGGGGGGGGGCATTATCTGAGGGGTATTACAGCTGGAGTTTTAACAAACACACTTAAAATGACTTCTGAGACCCATATGAATTTAGTAAATAGTAATACATTGGATCTTTAACTGCCTTCTTTTCATCAACTTTATTATTTTATAGGAGTACTGCTTTTTGGAACCAGCAGGTACAGAGCTGTAAAAAAAGGTATTTGCTCTTTATTCTTTAACTTGTTCATTTGCTAAATGCGATTGAAATTCAGTGGCATGATGTCAAACAGGTTAAACCCTCCAATGAGGCTGAACAAAAACTATTCCGCAAAAAAGAGTGGGCCAAAATTCCTCCACAACCTCACTCTTTAACTTGTTAATTTGCTAAATCCAACTGAGATTCAGTGGCATGACCTTACCCAGGTTAAACCCTCCAATGTGGCTGAACAAAAAACTCATACGCAAAAAAGAGTGGGCCAAAATTCCTCCACAACCTCCTTTAACTTTAACTTGTTAAATCAGATTCAGATTCAGTGGCATGACATTAAACCGGTTCAATCCTTCAATGAGGCTGAATTAAAACAATTCCACAAAAAAGAGCGGGACAAAATTCTTCCACAACCACGTGAAAGACTCATTGCTGGTTATTGCAAACACTTGATTGCAGTTGTTGTCGCCAAGGATGGCACAACCGGTTATTAGGTTTAGGAAGCAATTCTTTTTTCACTAAAGGCCAAGTAGGTTTGAACACATTTTTTCCCCTTAATAAATAAAATCACAATTTAAATACTGCATTTTGTATTTACTTGGGTTATCTTTGTGTAATATTAAACTTTGTTTGATAAAACAAAAAACAACATGAAGGCACTAAAAATGTATGTTTAAAAAAAATTCCCATGATAGCATGCTTGCTTGAAACTGCTGAACATTTCACAGAAACATCATGAGGGTGAGAATGATTTTAATACAGCACATTCCGTTTAAAAACAACAACAAAAAAAAACCCTAAAGCCAGTTCATGTTATTGCTATTCAGTGCACTCATGCAAATACCCTAAAAAGCAGGTTTGAATACCTTTGCTTCAGGATTAGAAGCCAGAATCTTGGCGCCACATTCCACTGAGGCGTAGTTTGTAGTCTTCTGCACTTTTTTAACAACACTAGAGGCCCCATTAAAGGACGTGTGGGTGGTTTGACCTGGTGGAGTCGAGATAAAAGCACAAAACATCAGCGTTCTTAGTAACGAGCTCTACACATCATGCATTACAACAGAATGGATTTCTAGGAAACGGATCATAAAATCTTATCAGTGATGCACGGCTCTTACTTTTTTCATTCTCCTCCTCCATCATGATCTTCTTCCACTCGTCAAAAGTAGGAATGTCTTCTGCGTCTTTGCTGGGAAGAGCTGGATCGGTCTCTGTTGACACTGGATCACTCTGTTGAATATTGCAGTAGAGACGGTGTGTTTATCCACATTGCAGTAAAATCACAGCAGTGACATTATAAACCATGGTGATGGATTCAACAAGCTTTAAATAGCAATTACAGCCAATTCAAACTCCAAACGTCTACTTGGAAAAAACGTGAACGTACAATATTTTTATTATTATTATTCTTATTATGCTTCTGCTTCTAATATTATATTAGTAATGGGGATTATTTGACCAACTACTGGTGTAATCCTCTATACCGACAGAATTCTCCTGTAGCACTGACCTGGTCTTTCAGCATGCTGGAGGCGTTGGTTCCCTGGCTCGCCCGGCCTAAACCCGCCTTCATACTCTTCCCTGTTCCAGCCGTGCTGCTGTTCTCTGAAACCATGGGAAGACTAAGATAACGGAGAGAAAAGAAAACAAGTGCCTGGTTAAGCAAATTAATATGACTCGAGTACACAGCATAGTGTGTGATACATAATAGATTGCAGTTTTAGGACTTTGGTCAGCATTAATCTTAATCTTGTCTTAATCTTTTAAAAATGTAATAAAGAGCTCAACAGTAAGCTTCAGTTATGCACAGATTATTTTGCAAATCATTTAAAAGAGAACTGTGGCATTAATGAAAATCCAGTTCATCCAGGCATCCCATATTCATCAGTTAAAGATAACATATACAAAATAAGGACACTTAATGTGAAATTTGACTGAATGACGAGGTGTGTTCAAGTCAAACCGAGACTTTTGATTGTATTGAATATAGAAGAGGACACACATTTATTTTTTCTATATAATCCTTCAGCTAGACTAATGCACTTATCCCAGTGTTTCACTAGTGCTTGGACACCATCAAGTTAGGAAGGTACGCTAGAACCTTGATCAGACTGCCTGCTTCATGCCTAAAACACCGGCCTCCCAGGAACTCCTTTAATGGCCCAAACATATGGAAATGGCTTGGAGAGGGGTCAGGACTGTACGGGGGACGTGGTAATAACTCCCTGTCGTGGAAATAAGTCCCTGCCGACTGAACGACTGCAGTGGGCTCGTCATTCATGGACGTACGGCCTTCTGTAAAATGCTTGCACCATTCAAAAGTTTTACTGCGACTAAGTGTCTCATCACCGTCCTTTTAGGTCTTCATTCACCAGAAATTTAATCACATATCCCGGTTTGACTTGAACGCCTCTCTCATATACATATAGCCTGTCCATGGTTACTAATGTGCTGTGAAGGCTGACCCTCCTTTCTGGAAAATTTTGAGATCATTTCCCAAATGAGATGTCCTCCTTCATTGTTTAATCCTTGATTGATCTTGGCTTTATTTTTTTTTAGAAGTGTTAATAAATTTTAATAAGCTGTGTATGAATGTTCTAGGAGTCACTGATGTCTATCAAATTATAAACGCAAGTTCAAAGAAAATCTGCAAACCTTTTGTGAATCTGCCCAAGCGTGTGGAATAGATAATGAGGATGTGTTATGTACTACAAACTACAAGCCCATGTGTCATGACTCGAGTTAATCACCATTCAATAAAAGAATCTCAGACACATGGTGTAACTCGAGACCAGCATAAATCTGCACAAAATCAAAATCTCATCGCCGTGGCCCAAAACATTGTGCATTTTAGTGATTCCCCTGCTGCAACCCAGCTCATGGAGAACTCAATAACTGGGAAATGAGTTGATTCATTAGTTATCTTGATGTAAGGAGCAGCACCTGTTCATGTCTGCGTCATATGATGGGTTTTCTCCTGCATCACAGGCAGCAGTGGGAGAGACGGGACTGACGGGAGGGGAAGAGCAGGAGTCATCACCGTCACTAAGGAGAAAGAAAGCACAACTGATTGTAAGGGGAATCTCAAATGAGTCACTTGGACTTCCTGAGTCTAATCCACAGATGTGTATACTGTTTAGTGTGTAAATATGTGGAAGGGAAAGACATTCACCTCTAAAAAAAAAGATTACTTAAACTTACTTAATCTAGAGCAGCCATTGGCAAACTTAAAGCTGAAACTCAATTTGAAATGCATGAATCTTGTGTCCGAACCAAAGCTTTAAGAAAACTCTGATGAACACACAAGACTAAGATAAATGAGGAATATGGCATTGTTTAATTATTGTCTCTTTGTTTTATTAGCTCTGGTTACTTTTTAAATATTCGTAACAGAAAACATTTATGGACATTTTAACCCAATTACAAAATTTTATTGATTTTTTAATTTGATGTGTTATGTTGAAAGTGACCTCTTGCTGCTTGACCAATGTTACCCTTACAGTCCACTAGGGGGCCCACACTTTGGGAAACACTGATCTTGTCAACTGAGGAGGACTGAAGTTACGATGTCACTCACTCACTCATCTATATTGCTCTATCCTGGGGGGCCTGGAGCCTATCCCAGGAGACTTGGGTCACAACGCATGGGTACACTCTAGAACAGGGTGCCAATCCATCACAGGGCACACACACTCACTCACACACTACGGGCAATTTGGGAATGCCAATTAGCCTAATCTGCAGGTCTTTGTAGGAGGAAACCGGAGTACCTGGAGGAAACCCAACAAGCACTGGGAGAACGTGCAAACTCCATGACCACAGAGACAGGAATCGAGCCTGGCTGAGAATCGAACCTGGACCCTGGAGGTGCAAGGGGACAGTGCTAACCAACTACACCACCATGCTGCCATCTATGGGAAACCTAATTACAAAATTGAAAATTGAAAGCTTTTTATTTATTTATTTATTTACTTATTTCATAATTAATAACATCTGGCCACCCAGCTGTAGTACCCTTTTGGTCTCCCTGGATTGATCCTGATCTCATGCCTGTGTGGAGTGTTGCTTGTTCTCCCACATCAGTATGAGTTTCCCTCCAGGTTCTCTTGTTCCATCCCTCCTCCTAAAAGTTTAGCTGAATTATCTAGACCAAATGACCCAGTAGTTGTGGATGTACGAGTGTGTGTGTACACAGAAGCAGAGGCAGATCAGATAAAGATAGCTAAGATGTTGGAGGTTGGATCCCAGGAGCTCCAAGCTTTTATTGAGCAAGGCCTACAAGTTGTGTAAATGAGATAAATGCAAGTGTAGGATGTACTCCTGTATGAAAATTTATAGCTTGTCTCAGTCCACAGAATAAATAAGCCAACATGTTATCTCATAATAAAGTGTTGTTACCTGCATGCACTTGGTCCAGGTGAGACAGGAGCAGTGGAGGACAGGTCCTCAGTGTCATGAACAGTGTCACTTTCAGTTACAGACGCAGCAGGAGGAGGGGGGACCTGTGTGTTCAGAGACCCAGCACCATCCTCAGGGTTAATGGAAGATTCTGGATGATGCTCGGGTATCGCCGGCTCCGCTGGGGCCTCGTCGACCTGAATGTCCTGAAGAAGATCGGATTTATTAATATAATGGATAATGAGCAGGAGCTTAGCAACGGGAATCAAATCTATATAAAAGTGAGTGTAGGAAGTACCTCATCAACATTGTCCTGTAGTGTGTTTTCCTGAGTCTGTGGTTCGTCTGTTGCGTCCGCCTCTGTTTGATGTTCTACAGTGGAAACGACAGGAGCATCCTGAAGTTCATCCTATTTAACAACCACATGAACACATCATCATATAACTCTCACACAGACTGTACAGGTAGTCTAAAGGCACCACTTAAAAATATATATACTCCACATATTTTTTAATTTTTTTATTTAAAGAACTAATTGTAAAACATTTTAATAGAAAAAATATAAAACATCTGTCATAAAACATGACAAGACATGAGTGCAAAGTATGCCATCACAAGCGGCGTTACAAAAGTACTGCTGATTTAATAATTACCTATGAAAGATTACTCACGGGGTGTTCAAGTCAAACTGGGACTGGGATGAAATTTCTAGTGAATGAAGCCGTGAACTGATTAGCATTTAGAGACTTAAAGTAAGAGACAAGTAAGGAGGCCATCTGTCCATGAATTACGATCCAAGACCGAGGAGCTCACTGGTGTCCCTGCCGTGAACATTTAGCGAGTGGAACGCGTGAGCGTTGAAAATCGATGCCGGCAGCTTGTTTGGGTCACTGAAGGAGCTCCTGAGAGGCCAGCGTTTCAGACGTAGGAGGCAGTCTGATCGTGCTGAGAAAACCACAACACTGATGATGTCCAAGCACTAGTGAAACACTGGGATATGCGCATAAGTATAGCAGGGGATTGGATAGAGGAATAAAGGATGTTCTGTTATTCTGCACAATGAAAAGTCCTGCTTTGACTTGAACGCCCCTGGTACTGCATGATCGATCATGTTCTGCTTCAAGTGCAAGCCTCTCGGGATGGAGCTTATTTGCTGCTTCACCACACACATGGCCTGTTATTGAAAGTGAATGAAGACAATAAAGACTCGCATGTGGTGGAAAAACTCAAGGTGTGAAAAAAAAAATCTATTTGTATTGAACTGGAAAAAAAAAGGAGGTAACATGTACTCACAGGCCAGATTTAGCACTGCTCTAATATCTCGCTTTTAAGCCATCGAGACTTCATGCTACATGTTAACACTTCATGATAAATCCTTGTTAAATGCCACATTAATACCGTGTGCCTCAAACACCAAACACTGAAGATATTTCCTGGAAATAATCTGAAAATAAACTTGATCAATCGTATTGAACTATTTAAGGAGAGGAGTGTACCATGTCGTTTCCTCTCTTCTCCTCGGACTCGTCCTGCTCTTTGGGGACGTCCGATGCGGCGAGCGGCTGATTATTCTGGAGGTCGAGCTGATTCTGCTCTGAGCAGTGGCCATGATGAACAGGATGCCTGTGAACACGCCATAATGCTTACTTTACTTATCATGACATAACATCTATAGCTGGAGCTTTAATACTGCAAAGCAAACATTCCTGTGTGATATCACTCAGTTACAACACTTTCATTTATTCAAAAACACCATTGAGCATAACTGTAAAACTGTATATACAGGTCCTTCTCAAAAAATTAGCATATTCTGATAAAGTTCATTATTTCCTGTAATGTACTGATAAACATTAGACTTTCATATATTTTAGATTCATTACACACAACTGAAGTAGTTCGAGCCTTTTATTGTTTTAATATTGATGATTTTGGCATACAGCTCATGAAAACCCAAAATTCCTATCTCAAAAAATTTGCATATTTCATCCGACCAATAAAAGAAAAGTGTTTTTAATACAAAAAAAAGTCAATATTTGCTTTAAATTGATATTTCTGACAGTACAGATAGAAAACACACTACATATACTTCAGACTAGAATAATCAAGTCACTACAGCCCTCATTTATACTGCGCTTCAGCATTTATCACTCACAAATACATTAACAGTAAATCTAAAATGAATAATAAACACTAATACAGGCACAAATGAATAAATGAACAATAATTCATAAATAATAATAAAGAAATATCATATAGGTGACTAATGCATGAATGAATAAATATCCAGAGATATAAAAACTATCACATATTTAAATAATCAAGCGTTAAAACATATATGAATAAATAAAAGGAATTACACTATGTAAACAAAGATGTTAATACATTATCGAACAAATAAGCACTAATTGCTAAACATAAAATAAACAATAAGTATAATAAATAATAAGTTGTAATAAGTTTAGTACAAACTGTAAAAAACACTAAACAAAACTTGAAAATACAAATAAATAAACAACAAAAAAAATAAATAAATAAACACGAATAACAGTTAATACAGAATATTTAAATAAATAAATAAATAATTTACAATTTGTGAATATCTAAACACAGAAATGAATAATAAAACATTAATCAATACATCAATCATTAAAACCATTCACATTAATCCAGCTATGTTTTGGGTTCCCCAGGAGCCGCCGGTGCACAGGTCCTCCAGGCTGTGTCTGGTAGCAGGACATTGGCTACGGATCCTCTGTGTGCTGCGGGTTGAGGGGCGGAGCCACCGTGGATCGGATTTGTTTGTCCAGAGCTTCCCATGTGTGCTTGATCAGACTGAGATCGGGGGACGAGCTTGAGCTCTTCCCCTGCAGCGCCCCATGTGTAGTGCGATATTGATAATTGTCCTGGTGCCTTTCTATCATGGACATGTGGGATCGGCCAAGCTTTTGTCCCCGTGGACACGGGTGAGCCTCGGGTGTCCATGATCCTGTCTCCAGTTTACTGGTACATAATTGATAATCAATGTTGTTCGGTTCATCTGGTGTTGGAGTTGGATCCCGAAATAAAATGTGCCTGTACTGTATTTCCTACACTTTTTTTTTTTGTACTGAACACTGAAACCCTTAGGATGTGATCACTGATAACAAACATCACTGCAGATAGCAGATAGGGTTCAGGCTTCTTAATTCCATAATATGTGCAAACGAAAAGAGCCTGAGGAAATACAGGTTTGAGGTTTGAACAACACACACTGTGTTCTCATAATTAAAAACAAACACTCAGTAAAGGCGACTCAAGCTCAAGCAGAACCAGGGACAACATGTGGCACAGATGTGTGGTCGAAATGACTCTCCTCTAAATGCACTCAGTCTCACACACACACTGAATCCTGAAGCTGCACATAATCTACATTCCAATAAGACAAACGCAGCTGCTGGGTAGGAAAAAGAAATAATAATAATAATAAAAGAATCTGTTGTGTAAGACAGGCATGAAGTCCAACTTGCTGTAACGGACAGCGTCACCCGAACACGCGTTGACCCTTGTCATCCCCTGCCTGTGCCATAAGCCACGTAATATTATCAGCTGACGGTTATTAATATGTAAGCTCAGTGATATGAGAGAGAGAGAGACGGATCCTCGTAGGTCAGTTATGTGAAATCTAGCAGATCAGAAGTAACATATAACCGTAAAAAAGCAATAGAGTGCTTCTTGATGCATGGGGGGCTAATACTTTTAGTCACTGAATATGCAGTACATGTCAGGACATTGGAAATGAGCATGAGGAGAAACAAGTATGATAATGCAGCAAGAAGATACAGGATATGACCTTCTGACTAGTAATAAATATGTACATACGGATAAGATAATAGACAGAACTGTGTGTGTGTGTGTGTTTAATGATGACTTCATACTCTTACGTCATCTATTTCAAACTATTCAGTAAGAGATAGATACACGTGTATATATCTGTGTCATACTGACATCTTTAAACATTTTGTCAGCTTTATAACTCCAGGAAAAAAACTTGAAGTTTTCATCTCAGTGACTTCATTTGTTCTTGTTTTAACTTGGTTGAAAAAAAATCTTACAGTCCATCTCGAACACAAATGTTCACACTATAATATACCAGAACTTATAGCGCTGCACTGTGAAATGCTTAATACTGATTGGTCAGATCATCAATCATCAGCTCTGTCAATAGCGCGGGTACAAATCACATGTACTGTACATCAACACAGACATTCTGTTATGCTATCATTTCTAATTCACATGGACTAATGAAAATCTTTAATCATTAATGTGGTTTTCTATAATGAGTTACGGGTCAGTATGAGGCGTTTGTGGAAGGAGTCTTCAGCGTCAATAGGAAAGAATACCAAAAGAAGAGCTGGACAGTTAATCGGATAAAAATCTAAATCTCACAACATGGACCAGTGCAGGAATCTAATCGCAAACGCAAAAGACAAACATTTTTAAAGACAGACATTTTTACCCTCATAGTGAGGAATTTGTATAGGGCTTGTAGAGAATATAATTATTTGTTTATTTTTTTTATTAGATGGTAAATACATGTTAGTAAAGGAAGGACAGTGATTAAGTGTTTACTGTTTTTCCACAATGAAAAATGTAAATAAAAATTGATAAAATCCTATAACTTTATTTTCATCCATCCATCTATCCTCATCCAACTCTGACTGAATGGCGCATCCTTGTCGCGTCCTTCAGACGCCTGAACCAATTGATCTGGCTCATTTCCACTCAAAGGAGTTTCTCACGGATGAGTAAGCTTCTCAAAACCATTTTTCCTGCTTGTATCCGAGGATCTTGCCTATTTGGTCACGATCCAACGGTCAAGCCTATAGGTGAGGTTAGGAATGAAGATCAACCAGTAGATCGAGAGCTTTGCCTTTTGGCACAACTCTCTAATCATCAGAACAGTGCAGTAAAGCAAATACAATACTAATTCTCCAGCCAACCTCACGCTCCAATGTCCACCTCACTCTGGAACAAGATCCTGAGATGCTTCACTTGGAATAATCACTCACTCACTCCGTACCGGGAGTAGTCGAAATATCCATGCAGTCCATCCATGTCTACATTTATATTTGTTTTTAATGAATAATAATCATCATCATCACAAATTGCTGTGGTGTAAAAGTAATACAATTCTTTTGATCAATAAAAGTGACTCTGCTTCATTTCACCACCATGTCTGCATTTTCTTACAGCACCTCAACACATTGCACTTTATTCCTTATATATTGCTCAAATAAAGTGACTCAACGGTTGTACAGACACTTGTGTACACTGTAATGATGTAACCTCTTGAGATCCAAATCATCTAGGCATCTGGATTTCAAACTCCATGTTAAAGTGATGTGATATACAACAATCAGCTGTAACATTATGACCACCTGCATATCACTGAGAAGGTCCTCCTTATGCCAGAATAACAGTGATGACCTGTGTGTTCTGTCACCTTTCCATCACAACCAGCAGTAACATTTTCATTAATTCCTTTTAAAGTAGTGCTTCTATTGAATCGGACTACACGGTCCAGCCTTCACTCCCCATGTGAATCAGTGAGTCATCGCCGGTTCACGCCAGCTCGGTTTTCCTTCTTCGGATCACTATTGGTACGTCCTGACCAATGCAGACCTGGAACATCCCACAAGACCAAACGTTTTGGAGTCGCTCTGACCCAGTCATCTAGACATCACAATCTGGCTCTTATCAAAGTCACTCAAATCCTTACGCTCGACCATTTTTTTTAATACTTTCAACACACCAACTTCAGGAAGAAAGGTTCCCTTGCAGCCTAATACAGGATGATTCAAACGAAAGAGGCCTGCAATATTTTGTAATAACTATTGCAAGGACAAAGCAATCTAAACGAAACAATGTACGGTGTGCACCTGAGTATATTGTTTAACGCCATACCCATCACTCAGTTACTCATCAGGATAGTGGTGTATAGAAAACATAGATCACTTCCAATATCGCATGTGATGAAATCGATTGCATGTACATCAAGGTGTTTGGTGTATTTTTTTAGTTATGGGTTATTATAGAATAACCAGGGCCTCTTTCAAATGAATCACACTGTATATTTCATCCACTTCGATCCGCCATTGTAATGAGATTTTGAAAATATCCCTGCTGTGAGAAGGTCCACATCGTGACGGCTACACGACTTGGTAGGAGCGACTCCAAACCCGGAGATCTTGTGTGATGTTTCATGACGTACCAAAAGCGATCAGAGGAAGGCAAACCGGTGACCTTTGTGACAGACAGGGTCATGGTGAGTGAAGGCTGAGATCCAGTAGATCAGCATGCTAGCGTAGATCAGATTGATGAGAAGGTTAATGGTGGTTGTGATACAAAGGGGTCAGAACACACAGGTTCATTAGTGTTTTGGTGGAAAAAGGGGAACCTACTCAATACTAGATGTATATAGAGGCGAGGTAGACACATGTACAGTATGTGTTATCCCGATGATCACCACTACAGTGCTTGTCATGTCATGTGCTGTGCTAAACATGATCTAATCTCATAACTCAGGCAAAATTACAAGGTTTTCTAATGATTCATGTAAATAAGACACACTGGTGTAGTTAATACTCATTACTACACAGCTATAGGATCCATGCTAACTACTGTTAGCAGGTGTCATTATATCTGTACACGAGTTTCACCCACACTAACATGATATACAGTAATAATAATAATAATAATAATAATGATGATGATGATGAAGACTCACCAGTGAGACAGGAACACGACGCTCAGACACAGCAGTGCCGCGCGCAGCCTCTTCATTATCAGCCCGAACTGCGCTGCAACATTGTTGCGTGTCTCCGGAAGTGACGTGGAACAAAAGTTACCCCCGAGTCGCGCGCTTCCACATTGTAGCCATAAAAACGACGCCGCGACGCTACGATGTTTCTACAGTGCGGAGCTCAGCCTCAGCCTTTTAGTGTTAGCGTTAGCATTAGCAGCGTTACGTGGACAAGTGAAAACAGCGCTGAGCTTCAGACTGTTTGTGTACAGCGTCTCGGCCAATCAGGACAGAGCAGAGCCGTGACGTATGGTGGTAGGAGGAGGGGAGAGGCGTGTCGGAAGCGCACCTGCCCCATTTAACCCCTTTCACACCGACAAGTACAGAAGTGTTGTTCCTCTGTCGGTTGCTCTCATATACAGTAGGGGGCGCTCTCAGGTTTTTACGCGGGATGCCTTTCATGACGCAAAAATCCTCTCATTCTGTGCGAGCTGGGTATTCAAATTCAAATTTTATTTGTCACATACACAGTCATACACAGTACGATATGCAGTGAAATGGGTATCGAGACTGCTGCGTTATACAGTAATACTGTGTACCTTATATGGCGAGAAGTTGAGATGCCCCATGAGAGCATTAGTGAGGGAACCCTTCTGCAGTGTCCAAACACTTTCAAAGCTGGAATACAAACATGGAAGCTCATGCATACTCTGTTTTTGTTTGTTTGTTTGTTTGTTTTTCAATATGCGTGCTTCATCACATACATAATAAAGAGGCAGCAATTGTAAAAATTGTACTGCAAGTTAAAAATAAGGGAAGAAATAGTGATAATAATTCTAATAATCGCAACCAAGTTTGCTGCATACATTTGGTCATACATGATATGTGTTTGTTTTAATATTGGCATTTCTGTGCAGCAGTAGCCCCCATTTGCAGATTTTTTTGTTCATTTTTCTTAAAGGGAATTAATACTGAGATATAAATAATAATAATAATAATAATAATAATAATAATAATAATAATAATAATAATAATAATAATAATATAAGTTAATTTATTTATTGGCACCTGTAGGCATGCTGGGTGGGTCTATTTCAATCGGAAAAGAGAGATGAAAAACATAATAGGCATAATAATTACTGGTGCCTATGCCTATGAGAGTTTATTTACCTTTTGCACATTTGGTTAGCATTGGTTCTTTTTTTGTAATAATATCATTAACAAAAACATATTAAAACCCCAGACTTTAAATACTGCCATGATCCAAAAAAGTGCACATTAATTGTGTTTAGTAATGATCTATTTTGTACAGTCTACAACAAGTCAAGATTTCAAAACTAAAAAATAACACATGTGGAATTAGGTAATTGTGTACTGTAACAACAACTACAACAACAAGAACTATCAGTTGTTATTTTAAGACAAGAAGGTCAGCTGTTCTGGAACAGTTCTTGCTAAAATGTTATTGTGATGTGCATTTGCAAAACCTATCAAGCCCCATGATGAAACTGTCTCTCATGAAGAGCTTCCCAGGAAATCAAGACCAAAACGTACCTCTGCTGCAGAGGAGAACTTCATTTAGAGTCACCAGCCTCAGAAATCACCAATTAACAACCAGCACCTCAGATTAGAGCTGTTATGAAGCTTTACAGAGCAGATTGCAGTAAGGAAATGTGAAGTTAAAAAAATGAAGACATAATGTGCTGTATATATGTTCCTTATTATAAGAACAGTTTAGATAAAATGCATAATTGTATTGTAACATGAAAAAAGACGTGCCAAAAAGAATAAAATGTCTTCAGGTCGGTTTGTAATGTGTTGTAGTGTCCAGTAGAGGGAAGCACATAATCACGTTAAACCTCATAAAAACACAAGTACACCAAGTCTAGAAGCCGAATTATTTTCTTCACAATTTCTTTTAAAATTTCTCTTTAATATCAGAATATTTCTCTGTCCCGACGGAATCATTAATCAGTGACTTTCTCACTTTGTACCTGGATCCATGCTGCTTCAACAGAAACGAAAGTGAAACTGATCCTCACGCTGAAGCCACATACCGCTGATCTGCTGCGTTTCATACCGTCCGTGTGTTTATAGATTTGCTGATATTATTATTATTATTATTATTATTATTATTACAACACGTGAGTTTTATTGTTTGTCGTTTCAGTAAAAAAAAAAAAAAGAAAAAGAAAAATTACGACTTACAAACTGAACCAGGAAGTGTGTGTTGCTGTAAGTGACTGTGTGTGAATTCGTTGTTTCAGTAAAATGGCAGAAGCGAATATTTTAGGACTCAGCTGTTCAATCTGTCTGGATCTACTCAAGGATCCAGTGACTCTACAGTGTGGACACAGTTTCTGTATGGTGTGTGTTAATGCCTGCTGGGATCAGGAGGATCAGAAGGGAGTCTATAGCTGTCCTCAGTGTAGACAAACCTTCACTCCAAGACCTGTTGTGAGTAAAAACATTGCTTTGGCTGAAGTAGTGGAGACTCTGAAGAAGACGAGACTACAATCTACACCTCCTGCTCAGTGTTCAGCTGGACCTGAAGATGTGGAGTGTGATTTCTGCACTGAGAGAAAACACAAAGCCATCAAGTCGTGTCTGGTGTGTCTGGCCTCTTTCTGTGAAACTCACCTCCAGCCTCACTATAAATCTCCTGCCTTTAAGAAGCACAAGCTGGTCGAAGCCTCCAGACGACTCCAGGATCAGATCTGCTCTCAGCATGACAAACTGCTGGAGGTTTACTGTCGCACTGACCAGCAGTGTATCTGCATGTTGTGTATGTTAGACGAACATAAAGGTCACGATACAGTGTCAGCTGCAGCTGGGAGAGCTGAGAAAAAGGTAACATTATCTCACATTTTCAAACCACTCAGAGAAACAAAACATTTTGAATATAATTTCCTTTCATTTATCACACTGAGGGTGAATTGAATGTCTGTGTTTCTGTGTAGATGCAGTTGTTGGAGATTCAGAGAAAATCCAAGCAGAGAATCGAGAAGAGAGAGAAGGAACTTCAGGATCTGAGGAAGGCTGTGGAGACTCACAAGGTGGGTTTGCATGTGGGAAAATTTTTCAGAAAGTCAGACTTTCTCCATTTTATTCAGTCTCTGTCACAATATCTTGAGTTTCAATAAAAGAGGTTCTGAAGATGGATGTGTTTCCTAACAGAGCTCTGCACAAACAGCAGTACAGGAAACTGAAAGGATCTTTACCTTGGTGGTCCAATCTCTTGAGAGACGATGCTCTGAACTGAAGGACCTGATCAGAGCTCAGGAGAACACTGCGGTGAGTCGAGCTGAAGACGTCATAAACCAACTGGAGCAGGAGATTGCAACGCTAAAGATGAGAGACTCTAAGATCGAAGATCTTTCACAAACAGAAGATCCTATCCATTTCCTGCAGGTAACAGAACTAAATGGATGTCTACAATAATATAGCTACTGACTGAACAATTGAACAACTGTTTATTCACAGATTTAGTCTGAAGTACAGTTTTACCAAATGTCAACGATCATTATGTGCCATGCGAAAAACTGTGTCTATGTTCCACTGATATATACTGCATATACATTCATAATTTTTGCTTTCTTTCTTATATTTAGGGTTTTCAGTCTGTCTTGGACTCTACTAAATCAGTTACTTTACCCAACATCTGTTCTCATCTTAGTTTTGGAGATGTAGTAAAGTCTATGTCTTATCTGAGAGAGAAAGTGGAAGAATGCAGTAAAGAGGAGTTTGGGAAAATATTAGATGAAGGTAAGCTTTAGTGTTCGTTATTATAAAAACCACAACATTATTGTCACTAACTTTTAAGCAAACTTTTAATTTAAAATAAATTGCTTTGTGTATGATAAAGCTACAGCTGTTTTAGCTTTGTAATCTCAATTTTTCTATTTTTATAAATCATGGAATCATCAAATCAAAGTGATTTTATGATTCAGACATTGAATTACTGAGGGTCCCATATCAAGTTATCATACTTGTTAGATGTCCTGTACAAAAAATATGAAGCAAACGCTAAAATAATACTTGTTTTGGCTAAATTTCATTTCTGTATTGGTTTCATGTGAATAAAGTACCTGTAACTATGTTTCCATAGTTAGCCATGTCTGTATATTTCCCCTTACTGAACTCCATAGAAGAGAAGATTTTCTAAAATGTAAGTCTCTCTCCCACTCTCTCTCTCACACACACACATGTTATGCTTACAATTTCTGTCTCCTGAGAACAGTGTTACAATTGCATGTTTTTTTTGTTGTTGTTGTTGTTGTTGTTTTTTGTTGTTTTTATCATTGGCTGAGAATAATAAATATATAAACTTTTAATTTCTATCATCTTATCATAATGAATTTATTTATAAAGCAAATTTTATGACTTTTGTTCGATTCATCAGATTCCTGCTGCTTGACACTGGATCCCAACACAGCTAATAGACTCCTCTGTCTGTCTGAGGAGAACACATTAGCAATCTGCAGTACAGCAACTCAGTCATATCCTGATCATGCTGAGAGGTTTGAACATCATCTCCAGGTGTTGTGCCGACAGAGTGTTTATCAGCGCTGTTACTGGGAGGTGGAGTGGAGTGGAATTAATGGGATTTCTATAGCGGTGTCATATAAAAACATCAGCAGGAAAGAAGAAAGTAATGAGTGTGTGTTTGGATACAATAATCAGTCCTGGAGATTGTTTTGCTCTCCATCTGAATTCATATTCTGTCACAATAACAAGAAAGCTATAATCCCCAAAAAAGCCAGCTCTTATAAAATAGGAGTGTATGTGGATTACAAGGCAGGATCTCTGTCATTCTATAGTGTGTCTGATGGGATGAAGCTTCTCTACAGGTTTTACACCAAATTTACTCAACCTCTTTACCCTGGGTTTATGGTTTGGTTGGGATCAAGAGTTAAACTAACTTGTTTACAATAAATCATTTTTTTTTATGCTAGTGGATGTTTATTATTATTATTATTATATAATATTATATAATTATATAATTCCACATAGTGTAAGGGACTGCCCCTAGAAGGCACTGTGGACATGTGTGTTTTTTAGTTTTTTTGCAGTTTTGTGTGTAGACTCAGTTTCCCAGAAGGCACCTTGGTCAGGTGATTGAGCTCACCTGAACCGAGGTGGCTCATTAAAGTGGTTATAAATAGCTTGTTGTTCTGGGAAACTGAGTCGAGCATTAAGAATGTCAATGAGGGCATTATGTTGAGTTGAGTTGAGTTGAGTTGAGTTGAGTTGAGTTGAGTTGAGTTGAGTTAGTGTGGCTTTTTTTGTTTGAGTTTGGATAGTTGGTGAGCAGGCTTGTTGTGGTGTGTGTGTGTATGGTACACTCCTAGGAGCTAAAAAATGCTGGGTTAAAAACAACCCAAACTGGGTTGTTTTTAACCCAGCTGCTGGATAAATATTGGACCAACTACATGCTGGGTTAATTTAACTCAGCAAAATAGGTTATTTATTTAACCCAGCAAGATGGGTAAAATATTCAATCCAAATGCTAGGTCATATTTAACTATAATGTTGGGTTAATTCTACCTCACAGATAGGTTATTATTATTTTTATCTTTTACATGTCAATGGGTAAAACAGTTTAAACAGTTAAATTACTTTGATATACTGGTCTATTACAAAAAAAAAAAAAAAAAAAAAAAAACTAAGTTTTGCAAACTATATATATATGCAATAAACACCCAATTAATTGTACAAATCATAGAAAAAATATTTATATTTATTTTATTAAATTTATTTATATTTTTGCAAAAGCACAAGATCAGATCATACAAAACAAGTTCAACAGCGACATCATTACTATACTATTACTGAGAAGCACTAATGCCTGAGAGCAGTGCTGGTCATTATCTCCCAACATCAGGGTGTAGGTGTACGGCCTCGACTGACAGATATTCCACTGTGTTAGTTCCAACCTTAGAAAGAAAGAAAGTAAAAGTTTATGGAAAATTTTGAGAGGGTTGGCTAGTATGCATATTTGTAAGAAGATTAGTGTTTTGTAACACCTCAGCTATTTTATATGTGTTTTCTAACGCTAGCAACCTAGCTAAATGCTAGCATGATGCTGGCACTACAGTTAACAGTTTAGCTTTCATTCATCACTTCACCACCTTCATACTGTACACCCTGCAAGCATTCTACAAAGGAAGCTAAAATGCTCAGACATTTTTGCAGTTTCTTTCATACACAGGTGGGGTTCTTTGGTTTGGCTAGCTAGCAGCCATTGTCAGATAAACTAGCATGTTATAACACAGACCAGGCTGAATGTTTGAGTGTAACACAGTAACAGTAATAAATGTTACATACAGTGAACAAATTCAATCATAGGTGAGTGAAAGTGTGTATACAGACCTTATATTGAACATTTACATTTCCTGTTAAGTGAGTGAGGAGGAAGAAAAAAAGACACGAAGCTGACACAGCCACTGAATACACTGGTGAACTTCGGGGGAGGGGCGGTCTTGTCTGTGATGTTAGCTATTACTTGCTAACACAACTCCAACCCGGCAAGCTGGGTTAAACAAAAAGTACCCAAATCCCTGTAAATAATCCAGAAAAATTACCCAACAGAGGCAACCCAGCATTTGGGTAGTAAAAACAACCCAGCATTTTTTAGGGTGCTGGAGCTTAAATCTCCGAAATCATTGGGGAATTTTTTTAATAGATGCTATTTTTAATAACCGATGTTATGAGCTGTTCACACACACTCTTAAAACTAAACGTTGTAACACAATAAAAGTAAAAGTTTGAACATTTTGCAAATTGCCATTTAGAGAAACCAAAGAGTAAAAAATAAACCAGTTGTTGGGTCAAAATAACCCAACCAGGTGTTCATTTGTAAATGACTCACTACATCTCATTTGACCCAGCATAGAGCAACCCAACAATGTGTTTAAAGTACCCAAAATAACCCAGAATTTTGATCCAACATAAACGTGTTTACAGAAACAACACAGAATTTCTGTGTGTTTTTAAGTTATTCTAATGTTGTATTCTGAAAATCTATTTTCCAGTTATTTCTATATTCAAAATTTGATGTCTTTTAATGTATTTTTTTAATAACAATAAACAGATAGAGATAGACTATACAGGGTGTCCATAAAGTCTTTTTACAATTAAAAAAAAATATTACAAAGGCAGTTGTTGAGATATTGTACTAGATTTATTTTATTTTAATGTTCTCTTGTTTGAACTGGGGTTTTCTTTTTGGTTCATTTGTGCATTTACAGTGTAGCTTGTTTATCAATTTTGCAGCATTTGTCTGAACCTCAGCTGAAAGTTTAACTCTATACATAATTCATCCAGCCTTATTTTTTTTTATCAGTAGTCAGGTGATTAACAAACATCAGTGACCAAGTTCTATTGGCAGCCATCCCTGCTTATTCCATAACAGTGCCAGCAGCTGCACTAGTGTCCCTGAGAGAGAATTGGAGAGGGAGAATTGTGAGTTACAGTATGAGTTGGTTTAGTGAACAGCAGATTATAATACAAAGCCTGGTCTCAACTCCGTTCCTAGTGGACTACTTGCCCTACTCTATTAGACCCATTTCATTACAGATAAGCTTGGTAATTAGCTGATTAGTTAAATTAGGTTATATGGGAGATGAGAAAACATTCAAATGTGCACATCAGTTGGTTCTCTAGGAACAGAATTGAGATGCACTATACTACAACAACAACACATCTCCTTAACTTCTCAAATTATGCAAAAGTGATAAAATGTAGTGAATTAAGGGGCAAAATTAAATGTCTGGAAAAATGCATATTATGAATGTACAACAACATTTGTATTTGTAGCTTAATATTCTCGTATACAATATGCGTAGCTTGACGCATTCCAAGACAACACAGCAACTGAGAATCAGAAGGGAATAAAATACATAAAACCAAAATTTGAGGTTGTAATGTTTTCATATTATTTAAAATTACTTATTTAAAGAAAAAGCCTGGTTGTTCATGCTTCAGCTTTTCTGTAGCAGCTTAAAGAGGACAACAGTTTAAAGAAGGGGTGGTCAGAGTAAGTGGACTCACTGATGATGTTGGTGGCTCTGTTTAGGTAGCATGAGGGCAAGCAGCCAGCAGTCTTCCTATTTGATATCTCACTGCTGAGCATTTTTTTTTTTTTTCATTTTTCATTTACCTTTATTTAACCAGGCAAGACAGATTAAGACCAGGTTTCTTATTTACAACTGTGGCCTGGCAAAGGCGAAGCCTTTGGGGGAAATGGGGGGACTAAAAGAAAACATTTTAAGAAAGAAACATATATACATTGTAAACGGAAATTATGGAAATAAAAAAATAAAATAAATAATAATAAAATAATTTTTAAAAATACATAAAAAATAATAAAAATAAATAAAAACACATAAGATGTGGTATAAACAGTGTAAACACTACAGCAGCAATGAGTTATAACAGCAACACACAACCTTTATAGTGAGCTGAGAACCGAGAATGAAAAGCAGACTTAGGAATGAGATTGTCCAATTTTAACGTTTTCTGCAGGTCATTCCGGTCTCTAGCAGCAGCATTCGGAAAAGACGACAGGCCAAATACGGAGGCAGCCTTAGGAACTGTCAGCAGAATCAGATTAGCAGAGTGAGTGTTGTACAGAAGAAGAAGCGTGTAACAGTTCTTGTAAGTAAGGAGGGGACCAGCCGAGAAGAGTTTTGTAAATTACCATCATCCAATGTGTTTTACGGCGTTTTATGCATTTTATTTCTTGTCTTTTACAAAGACCTGTCTGCTTTATGGACTGGTGTCTGTTAAAGGAGTGAGGGAGGCTGGGCCTAATATGATGTAGCTTTTATTTATTTATTTTTTTCACTATTTTCTTTTGGTGTCTGTTTTAGAAGTCCACGTTTTAACATACATTGGTGAACTGGTTTTATTTGGTTTTAAAATGGTTTTATTTCATAAGTAAATAAAGTCAGTTTTTAACAAGGCTTTCACTTCATCAGAAATGAAAGCTAAGCTCAGGTAAGCTTAGGTTTTGTAATTAATAACATGAGTCATTATTTCAGACACGCCCCTGTTTTGTCTTTTACATATTGAACCAGGAAGCGGGAAATTCTGGTAGTGACTTTGTATGAGTTTGTTACTCAGTAAAATGGCAGAGGCTGAATTTATAGTAGATTGGGATCAGTTAAACTGTTCAATCTGTCTGGATCTACTCAAGGATCCAGTGTCTCTACTCTGTGGACACAGTTTCTGTATGGTGTGTATTCATGACTTCTGGGATCAGGAGGATCAGAAACGAGTCTATAGCTGTCCTCAGTGTAGACAAACCTTCACTCCAAGACCTGCTGTGAGTAAAAACATTGCTTTGGCTGAAGTAGTGGAGACTCTGAAGAAGACGAGACTACAATCTACACCTCCTGCTCAGTGTTCAGCTGGACCTGAAGATGTGGAGTGTGATTCCTGCGATGAGAGAAAACACAAAGCCATCAAGTCGTGTCTGGTGTGTCTGGCCTCTTTCTGTGAAACTCACCTCCAGCCTCACTATAAATCTCCTGCCTTTAAGAAGCACAAGCTGGTCGAAGCCTCCAGACAACTCCAGGATCAGATCTGCTCTCAGCATGACAAACTGCTGGAGGTTTACTGTCGCACTGACCAGCAGTGTATCTGCACGTTGTGTACCATGGATCAGCATAAAGGACACGATACAGTATTAGCTGAAGCAGAAAGAGCTGAGAAACAGGTAACAATAAAAAATGTTATGACAGATTTTAACTGTACCTTGTAAAGAAAACCATTTCTTATTAAATGTTTCCTTTATAAATAAATGTAGCTTTAGGAACACTATTTAATCTGATGTCACTTGGAATTTTAAATGCTATTGTGGTCTTTGTAGAATGTATACCTTTATGCAACTGAATGTTTTGTTTGTGTAGAAGCAGTTGTTGGAGATTCAGAGAAAATCCAAGCAGGTAATACAGGAGAGAGAGAAGGAGCTTCAGGAGCTAAAGAACATTGTGGTGATTCACAAGGTGAGTTTGAAGCGGTTTAAGGTTTTTGAAGTTCATTTATGCTGCATTTGTTATATCTCATGAGTAGTAAGTCAGAGCTTATAACGTTTTGTGTTTTGCATTAAGGGACAAATAGGCTTCCATGCTTGTCTTTTCTGAGTACCAAGTTACCCCGCTAACTTTGATGACTGATGTAGATTTTTCTCCTGAAATAGTGAATCATTACTTTAAATTTTAGATTTGAAAAGCAAATATGTTTTTCTGTTAATTCATTTAAAACTTTCACTTTTAAAGCCAAGTGGTTTTCAGGTTACTTTTTAAGTACGTATTAGATATATACTTGACAAAAATGTATACTTGAGTATACTTGCCTTAAATTTATGAGCATACAGAAACGTTTATGCATGTGGCATAAAATGGCATAGTGGCACATAATTCAGAAAATTATAATTAAGTGTGGCAGCACGGTGGCATAATGGTTAGCACTCTCACCTTGCACTTTCAGGGTTCAGGTTTGATTCCTGCCTTTGGTCCGTGTGCATAGAGTGTGCATGCTCTCTGTGCATGGTGGGTTTCCTCTGGGTGCTCCAGCTTCTTCCCACAGTCCAAAAACAAACAGATTAGGCTAACAGTGTGTGAATGAGCACATGTGTGTGTGTGTGTGTGTGTGTGTGTGTGTGTGTGTGCGCGCCCTCCAATGGATTGGCAACCTATACAGGATGAAGTGGTATGGACAATAAGAGAGTGTACTTGAATAATACAGAAAGTTGAAGTATACAGTGGCGAGAAAAATGTGTGAACCTTTTGGAAATGTTTTTTTCTGCATCAATTTGTCATTAAATTAGATCTGATCTTCATCAAGTCCAGAGTATTGACAAATATAATGTGCCTAAAATAATAACACACAAAAAAATCTGATATTTCATGTCTAAAATAAATGGTAGATAGGTGGAACTGAATCTGATCTTTTATGTACTCAATGTTACTAACCCACACAGAAACAAATAAACATGTCTGATTTTACTGACCATTCTTCCAAGGTGTGAAAGTATTGTAATAGATTTCATGCATCCTGGCCGATGTTATAAGCCAATACTATATACAGTGGAACCTCGGATTGCAAGTAACACAGTTTGTGAGTGTTTCGCAAGACAAGCAAAGATTTTTAATACATGTATAGTTGGAAAACGAGCATGTCTTGATTTATGAGTAATGAGTAACATGTATCACGTATGCGCTTCTTGCTTTGATGCCGAGTGTCACATGATCACAATAGAGCGAATGGTTTTTCTCTCTCTTGCACTGCAGAATTGTGTAATTGTTTCCCCTTCTCAGTCTTAGTACTCTTCTCTCACTGGAATAATCAACATCCAGGGCACGAATACTGTTTACTAGAACACTGTGACCATGTGTGTGCGCGTAAAACATATTTTATTTTGTGTTTGTATGTGAGTGTACAGCGTGTGTGTACTGTTTATTACAACACACGTGTATGTGTGATTTGCACTATATGATTTGGTTTATGAGTGTTTTGATATACGAGCACACTTCCGGAACGAATTATGCTCGTAATCCAAAGTTCCACTGTGCTGTGAATTCCCAACCCCTGGGCCATGGACCAGAAGGGGGCCGCAAAAACCCTGCATTTTTTTGTTATTTATTTTTCTGGAAATATCAAATTGTATTACAATTAATAGGGGTCTTCTTCAGCACAAATTACTGCATCAATGCGGTGTGTAATGGAGGCAATCAGCCTGTGGCACTGCTGATGTGTTATTTGATAGCTTTGATAACAGTGTCTTTCTCTTCACAATACTTTATAGATTTTTAACGACGTGGGTTGCGGGGGAGGCAGAGCTGCACATAAACTGTTCAGAACGGGCAGATCTGCAGGCTGCTACCACGCAGAGTTTAGAGTGCGCTCTCAGGTTATAGTGCAAAAATCACAAACTCTCTCTCTCCCTCTCTATAAGTCCTTGGTAAAGGCATAAGCCCCGAGAGGATCAAAAGTTTTATTTTTGTTTCCAGAGCCCCATCTATTCTTGCATAGATGGCAGAGCTTTGTTTATTTTGTGTTATCAGCTTTCTTTTGTTTCTAATTAATAATCGTACACCATCTCCAAATGGGTAGGTCTTCCCGTGCGTATCACAAGCACTCTCACATACTCCTATTTTGTTGACCCTCTCTATAGCCCTGCATCAGGGATATATACATATATTAATGTATATATGTATATTTCTTATACATATATACAGTTCCATAAGTCTTCTTTTCATTTTCTTTTCATTTCTGTGAAGCTGCTTTGAGACAATGACCATTGTTAAACGCGCTAAAGAAATAAAATTTAATTTTCCAACAATCTCCAACAGAGGCGCGGTTTTTTCAATCGTATGGAAATTATTTGGGTTCACAACTTTACACATTGAACAAGCCAAAGCCCGGTGTGAAATCTGTCTGAAGTTTGTGGCAACTAAAAGAAGCTAATTTCCTCGCGCACCTCAAACAGAGCCACACTGTTGAATCGGCGTCGTGTTTGCCGCTGCGAGTTAAACAAGACAAGCAGCAGTGCAAAAACACCAGCTAAAAGCGAGGTGAAAACAATGAGCACATTTCCACACTGTATCCCATGTGATAAGAGGGACCTCGATGGAAAGATATTACTGATGTTGTGTCGTGTTATATCGCTAAAGACATTATGCCCAGATACACAGTTTAAAAAAAAAACATGCAAAATGCTGTCAGGCTCCTGTTTGATTTTATTCAGCATGTAAGTTGCATGTGGTTTGCAAAATTGTTTAAGTGATGTAATATATATACTTTTAATCCAAATAAGCAGGTAATGTTTGGTTATATCATTTTGCTTAAGTAAATAATAATAAAATAACCAATACCGTCTGTTTTTTTATTTTAACCAAAAAAATCTTTTTAAAATCGAAAATCAAATTTGGTCTAAAAAAAATCGATATTCAATTTATAGGGCATATCGTCCAGTTCTACTTGTCAGCAGACAGAAGCATAAAGGGCTCGAAAATATCTTCATAGACATCTTTGAACTTGATAAAACACAAGTGGACCAACTCCAGCAGATGACACGATACATGAAATCATCACCAACTGTGGAAACTTCACACTAGAATTGAAATTGGATTCTGTGGATTTCCACTCTTTCTCCAGACTCTGGGACCTTGATTTCCAAATAAAATGCAATTTACTTTAAATTTACTTTCATTTGGAAAGAGGATGTTAGACCACTGAGCAGTGGTACAGACTGACATTTGCATTACCAGTTCAGTGTTATTGTAAAATTATTATTTTGAAACATAACACTTTATATTACTAGTTACTAAAAAGTAATATATTACAGTAACGTGTTAATTTGGTTAAGTGTTACTCCCATCACTGATACGAGTGCTGTACATTGATATTAGTATACTTACACATGAAGAATACTTGGGAAATAGACTTGTAGTTTATTTAGGTATTCTTAATAAAATTAACGTTAAGCATATTTTTTAGTTACTTTGTTACTTTGTAAACTTTTGCTCAATTTGCTATTCTATGCACAGCCTTGATGATTTGGTGTAACTCCTGAAACTGGGAGAAACTGATAGTTGAGTAGACTATATCAAGTTCACAAGTAGAAATTTCAATTTGAGATTGTTCTCATCCTACTCCTGTGTGCATCACAGAAGTCCTGACCTCTAGTTGAATGCAGCATTAGCCTCGTGCCCTGTCATGTATTCACTCTCTCACTAAAAGGAGTTTTAGTAAGAATTCTGGTTTAAAAGCATTCTCTCTGTCTCTCTGTCTGCTAACAGCACACGGCACAAACGGCAGTGCAGAAAACTGAGAGGATCTTTACTGAGCTAAAAAAATCTATTGAGAGAAGACTTTTTGAACTGACAGAGCTGATTAGAGCTCAGGAGAAAGCCGCAGTGAGTCGAGTTGAAGAAGTCATGAAGAAACTGGAGGAGGAGATTGCAGAAATGAAGCAGAGGGACACTGAGATGGAGAAGCTTTCACACACAGAAGATCCCATCCAGTACCTCCAGGTAACATCACTGTGAAAATCAGCTGAATATTCAGTTCAGTTAGAAACAATTCAGGTGCTTCAGGTACATTAGAAACAATTCACTTGTTTGCAGCACAGTACAACCCCTATTTACAATCCTCTATTATTTAACTCCTATTATTCAAACCCATTGATTCTTTTGTTTTTGTCGAAATTACTAACTTGCAGCTGTAATAAATCAGTAAAAATAGCGATTTAAATTACATTACTCAAGTAATATACCAAGTGATCTTCATTCTTTTTTTTATGGTTTTGACCATATTAGAACCGAATTTTTTTTGTGTTTTAGGATTAATTGCAGGATATGTCTTGGGTGATCTTCAGTGTTCAGTATGTGCTTTATAGTGCAAAGTGAAACTAACACCAAATCTTTTTGTAGGTCCTTTGCAGTCAATTAAGTGACAGGTGTTCCTCTTACTGCTAGGTCCAGATAGTGTAGCCACTCTTCATTTAACTTTGAACTTTGAAGTAGCCTTCCTATTGTATTTCTAAGAACATTTAGTACCTTTGATATTTTTTATATCCTTATACTTGTTTGCAAAACGTGTTTGTTTCTTTTCTTAACTTTATGGACAACTTTATGGACACCTATTTTGATTCTTCTGACATGTACTCAAGCTCTAAATCTCTCTAAAAGGTCCAGGTATATTAAGTGTTCTACATCAAATACACCGGATTTATTCAGGGCATTGAATATTTCTGAGACTGTAGTAATCATTAAAATGGGTCAGCTGTGTTGAATTTGGAGAAACCACTTCTTATATTCCAATAATTGAGTAATTGTGTAATCATATTTTTTTTTAATGTAAATGTATATAATGTTGCTTTAGAACACAATTTCATTGTTTCTGAGTGCATTTGTGATACAAATCATGAATCTGATTATTGTGTTTACATCAGACAATAATCTGATTGTTTGATGTAAACAAATGGGCCATTTTGTTTTTATCAAGTACAAATTATTTAAATTCATCATTATGGCAAATGGCTTGGTTTCTTGCCTAGTTAAGTTTAATTTCTTGTTTGAAATAACCATTTAATTGGAATGATAGTCAATTATGCATTTTATTTTATTTATTTACATAACTACAATCTCTCATCACATTTGTAGAAGTATCAGTTTGTACCATGTGTCTGCTAAGCTATCCAAACTCACATATTTTCTGTTTCACTTTTTTTTTCTAGATTTTTCAGTCTATCTCCATTCCAGTTAGACCTTCAAACAAGCCCACCGTCACCTTAGGTCCTGTCATAACGTTTGAGAATGTAATAAAGTCTGTGTCTCAACTTAAAGGAAAAGTGGAGGAGTATACTAAAGCTGAGTTTGAGAAGATCTCAAGAGGAGGTAAGCTCTAATGATATAATGGCTTAAAATATATTTAGCACAATGGGCTTGTTAATAAATGTAAATGAAAAAATGCAGCAATATTGAATAAACTTTTCACAAGGACACATACAAAATTTAACTGCTAGATCTGTTTCTTTTTAAATTGTTACTTGTTACATAATTTTACTGTAAGGTTTGTAAAATTTAGAAAGGTTTGTGCATAAATTGTCATGTGGCGTTGGTCCACAACAGCCATGGCAGGACTAGAGTAAAATTCACAATTCACCACCAAGAAAATATTTTTAAGTGTTTTGGTTAGACTTCCTAAAGAGATTCACAATAGAACATAGAAAACATATAAAATATTTAAACTGGGAAAATTATTATATATATTTTTTAAAAGGCCATTTTCAAACTGATGGCAGGAACACATCACAAAAAGCTGGGACAGGGCTATGTTTACCATGATGTGGTAAACTGAGGATTTGTGAGATTAATGTTGTCCCTTAGATTAACAGAGTCCAAATATATAGTGAGTGTTGTGGGGAAAAACCATGTCAACCAACAATATCGTCACATTGTTTTTAGCAAACTCATACAGGAAGACACTCCAGGAGAATTTTTAGGGTAACAAATGTAAATATGGAATATAGTAAGGAGGAATATAGTGAGGAAATAATACCTCATATAATATTATCATGAAGAAAAATGAGTGGAAAAAGGTAAAAAAGAAAGAAATCATATTGCAAACGGTAGAATGGAGAGCGATCAATCATAGTAGAGTCAGAGAATGAGGATAAAAGAGGCAAGTAGTGAGAGTTTGAGAAAAAAGGTACAGTGAGTGTAAAGAGGTGATCACAGGAGTCCCTCAATTCTAATATAGAGGACATAATGGAACAAATAAGGATGAGAAATAGCGATGTGTAAAGAATGATAAGAGGAGCAGGAAAAAAGGAGACGGAGACAGTAACCTTAGATTTTGAATGCAAGGAACTGCCAAGAGAGATTATTAATCTACCAAGAGAGTATTTTTAATACAGTACAGTAGACTATAAAGTCCTAAAAATTGAAATAGAAGAACAGAAGTTTTTTGCTTTTATCATATGCAGAAGCAGTTAAATGAGTAGAACAGAATAAAAATAGAAATTAAGGAATAGCTAATAGAGAAAACAGTAGAAATGGGGAAAAGAAGAAGAAGCAGTGGATAGAAAAGAAGAAGCTGGTGACATTTATAGCAGAAGTAGTTAATGCAACGAAGCAAAAGGATACAGATAATAGTGAACGCTGCAGAACATCATTTAGATATGGGAGGACTAACATAGGAAGAAATGAATGAGGAACTAAGGACTCAATCAAGCCAAGAACTCAACAGTGTCAAATAAATGCTAATTCTACAGTGAAATGCAAGCAGCCTTGTAGCAAATAGCAAATGGAGTTTACAAAAAAAGAAAAAAGTCGAGAGAGTAGGGAAGAGAAGCCAGAAATAATTTGCATTCAAGAAACATAGTTAAAGGCAAAATAACATTTCAACCTTCATGAATATGTTACAATGAAAAGAGATTAAAGAGGGAAAAGGGGGGAGGGAGATGTGCCACATTTATAAAACAACATATTCCATATGAGGTAATGGGGATAGGAAGAGAGCAAGAATATGTGGTATGACAATTGTGAATTCCTATAACTCATGCCATATACTAGACCTACAGAAGTTAGGATGGACAGAATGAAGGTGATGTTATATGGTGTGGAGATTTAAGTGGGCACAGTATGCTGTGGGGAACTGACCGAACATATTAAATGGGAAAGTAATCGAGGAGATTTAGTGTGCCTAAATAATGGAAACAGTACAAGGATAGACATTACATGTAATACTGGAAAGAAATTTATGACCTAACAAAAAAGTCCCATGGTGGAACAAGCAGTGTAAAGAAGCTGTAAGAAAAATAAATAAGAAGTCATAATTTTCAAAGCGTAATACAATAAAAAAAATGAGCCCAAACAATTAGACAAGCAAAAAGGACAAACTGGAGAGAATTCAGTAACACTATACAGTAGAAAGTGAAACTCAGATAGGGGAGGTATGGAAGATGATAAAAAAAAAGATGGGCGGAGATAGAAGAGAATATGTATGTCCAGTCTTGAAAAAACAGAAGTGAAAATGCAATAACAAATAAGAAGAAAGAGGAAATGCTGGCGACCATATTTGCAAAGGTGAGCAGATCAAGTGTGGGAAGAATTAAAAAATACCAGAGTCTTGGGAAGAAGCAGTAATAATAACAATAAAAAAACCAGGAAAGGATGCCGGGCATACCAGGAAAATATAGACATATAACCTTGACATTGCATATATGCAAATTAATGGAATGCATTGTTATTGAAAGATTAATATACTTACTAGAACAAAAGAGGTATGCTGGCACTGTACAAAAGTGGATTTAGGAGAGGAACAAACACCATGGATCCCGTGCTATGCTTAGATGAGGAGGTCAGGAAAGCCCAAGAAAATAAAGAATCAGTGACAGCAATATTTTTTATGTGAAGGAATATGATATGCTATGAAAAGAGGGAATATTACTCATGCTGCATGTAATGGTAGTGGGAGGGAACATGTTTAATTGGATCATGGATTTTTTTTTTCAATGGAAGAACGATCCAGGTGTGGCGAGGTGAAGGGGCCGATTCAAACTCCACCGATACCCTTTTTCATAATGTAGCTAACTGATTATGCCACCATGGAAGTTACACACAAGGAAATCAAACGACCCTAGTAATTAACTCCACTAAGGGACCCACGTACTGTACTGGACAAGCAAAAGGCTTGGGTTTCATACATGAACGTGTTTATTTTCTCACAAACAATAATGCACAAATTAGCAGTACAAATGTTACAGCAATGCTAAAAGAAGTCAAAATTACCCCATCAAGTGTATGCTACACTAGGCATGATATTCACAAAATACTAAAATGCACATAGTGTCACTAGAGCTGGAGCTTACCAGTGGAGGAGCAGACTACAATGGATATCCCCCAATAAGAATCACCCCACTCACACATGAACCACACCCACACACAAATCCAATTGGAAAATTAGAAAGAAGGGGTGACCAGCACGCACACGAATAAGAGAAATCATCCCCAGCAGGTTACACTACCACCACCTTCAGCTCAGAGCTCCACAAGACTATAAAATACAATAAACACTAATGTAAAATCACAACAAATAGAAGGAACAAAGAGAGATAGAGAAAAAGAAAGGAAACAACTCTTAAAATTAAAAATCAAGGTCTTTTAGACTGAGATAAGAGAAAGTGCATGTGAAGCAGCAATATAGCAAAGCACCAAACCAACAAAACAATAATAATAAAAAAAAAAACAGCAGTAAGGCAAAGCAGCAACACTGATGCAAAGCAGTAGCGTTCATGCAAAGCAGCAGCGGTCATGCATGAGTCTACAGCATCCACTCAAACCTATAGTTCCTATGGTCACAGTAAAACAAATTAAAATTTACATACCATAGAGACAGTAACGTACTAAATAGAGATTACAGACCTGTTCCAAAATGTTGGATGAATGACCACTAGCAATTACTTTACAACAAGGAAGTACATAAAACAAGCCACTTACCGACACTATTAAGGCAATTTTGTTCGAAAGTGAACCCAAGATTCTGGGTGGGAACTATAAACAAATAACAGTAAGTGCCCTAGCCCCTAGTCATAAAAATAAAATTGAATATAACGTTCATACCAGAGACGAAAATGAAAGTTGAGCGAGCAGCAAAAAGCATGCGCTCTACATGAATAAGAGTCAATACGATGATATTTCACCACTGAAGAGTCCAGAGGGAACCTAGAAAGGAGATTGCAAGGAGCATTCTTATCTGAGATCAGCAAAATGGGGCGTGTGCTCTTACATGAGAGGGAAACTCTCGCCCTATCTTTATAACACCCCACACACCAGCGGATTGAACAGCATCTGGAATGATATCCAAGACACTAACAAGGTAACAGGAAGTTCTCCAACAAGGACGTTGTGAATAAGGCATCCTCCTTCACTCATCTAACAAAGATGTCAAAACTGATGAGGCCCCAGCTCATCCTGCTACACAGGTAAAAAAAAAAAATAGGATCAGAATTCTCAAAGCAAAGTAAAAAATGGAACTCCACAGGGAAGTGTGCTAAGTCCACCAATGTTCACAGTAATGATAAATAACTTCTTTGGTAGTATCTCAAATAGCATAGAAAAATCTATGTTTGCAGATGATGGAGCTTGATGGAAAAGAGGGAGAAATGTGAAACACATAACCCAAAAATTGCAAGAAGCAATTAAACAGGTGGAGGAATGGGAAACAAACTGGGGATTTAAATTCACCTTGGAAAAAACAAAGGTACTGTCATTTTCAAGGCAAAGAAATTGGACAATGTCAAGTTACTATGTACTGGAAAAAAATTAGAGAGGGTTAAGAGGTTTTGCTTTCTGTGTATACTCTTTGACTCAAGGCTAACTTGGAGAGAGCATATTAGAAATGTGGTTAAGAATGCATAAAAGCCAAATGTCATGAGGGGCTTAGCAGGGTTAAAATAGGGAGCCAGCTTTGATACATTGAAGCAAATATATGTATTATTAATAAGATCAAAGCTTGGTTATGGATGTATTGACTACGGCTCAGCAGCTAAAACCATGCTAGCAGAGCTGGATACAGTTCAAGGCCAGGTGCTAAGAACATGTACAGTATGTGCGATCCAAATGGAAGAAGTAATGCCATTAGAATTGCAAAGGAAGCAGCTATTGACCAACTATTGGGTACATTTAAAGGGATAGAGAAACCTCCAACAAAAAAGGGTACTAAAAGCATCCTTGGAGAGAAAACTGTTTTGGTTGGGAATGTCACCAACAAGCAAAAAAAATGGTATATGACAAAAACTTTTGGTGCAACCGTGATATGGCCAATAAAACCTGTCTGGGAACTAGAAGCTACAAGAAGCATTTTAGAGCTGCTCAAGGTTAAAAAATAATATTTTATCAAGTAAAATCCAACCACACCTTTGTTTCATAGAGTGATGTTTACATCCTGATGTCATGCTGATACGTGAAGACATTCAGATTTAAGACTGACTAGGCAAAAATATAAATGTCTTCTGAGAATTCCACACCATGCAAAAAATCTTATTGAGCACCCAGCCAAAATTGAATGACTAGAACATTGTTACAAATTTAAAACTTATTTTTCACAAAATAAATAAATAAAAATTAGTAAAGGAATAATGAAAACAATAAAAATATATCTGTTTCTTATCAGGAGTGAGGTTTCCCAGGGTTTAATGCTGACCTCTTGGCCTTCTCCATACTCTCCTTTCCCAAAGTCTGCTCTGAGGTGATGAGAGGAACACAGCCCTCCTCTCTTGATCTTCTCTCTCCTCTAAGGGCTGACGGTCGACTACAGAAACAAACACAGGCAGTTTACAGGCAAATCATTTCATCCACATCTTAATACCTCTCACATTGTGTACCATTACACATTAAGACATCACCTTGCACTTATACAGTCTATAGTGGGCTATATTACAACTGAAACCAAGGCTAGCGAAAGGCTAACTCAGGTTAATCTAGCTAGCATGCTAATGGTATAGAGGCAGAAGTTAACATTAGAAAACATGCACACATTTAGGACAATGCCTGCATCACTGCTTAACTAGTTAGATAACACACACACACTCTTTAATAAAGAGTTTTTAGGGATTCAGAATCACAAACTACAAGTGAGCTACACATCACATCACTTTAATGAAATTAGGCATTTAGTTGATTCCCATATCTCTTGTACCAAATAATAAACATTATAGCTATTCACATATTGTGATGGTCATTAATTATAATAGTATCACAGATGTTTGAAAGCTGTACATGGTCTACATTTCAAGTCTCCTGGCCTCATATGTTTCATCCATGAAACCTGTACTAATTAATTAGCATCCTATGCATCCTTAGCACATGTTTATGGTATTTATTAGACGCAAACAATAATACATTAATATTACACTAACTTCAGAAAATAAACGTTTAAAATAAAACTGTAATTAATGAATAATAATAATAAGAAGAAGAAGAAGAAGAAGAAGAAGAATAGAATAACAGTTACTTTATGATAACGGCTACTGTAATACAGTAAAAGGACTGCAGGACTTCAGTGCAGGATAACTGCAATTAGTGTAGGTAATTACCTTGATATAAAGCTATTTTAGCAATTAACTGTTCAATAACTATAAAGTTACAAAAGCATATTTTAATATAACTGAATTTCAACTACATTTAAACTGCATTGTACCTCATTGTACATCACAAAACTAAAGTATAACTGCAGTTTTTAATCCCAGGAACTGTAATTATTTTTTGTAAAGGATAGCTCAAGGTTAATATGTGCCAATTATAGGCTGATAATTCATCCTCTGCAGCTGATCCAGAATGCAGCTGCATGTCTTGTTTCAATCTTTCCAAGTTCTCCCACACCACCCCACTTCTCTGCTCCCTGCACTGGCTTCCTGTAGCTGCCCACATCAAGTTCAAAACCCTGATGCTAGATAGTGGATAATGAATGTCCACTTTTTTAGATGTCTCTACAGTTAGGCGTTGGCAAGGTATATAGTCCGGTATTCTTAAAAACAGAGCTTTTTCTCTGTGGTTTTCGCTTTTTATCCACTTGCAAACACAGTTTTGGTCATTGAAAACAGAGCTTTAGGAAAACTGCTTCCAACAATTTTACAAAACTCTGTTTTCAGTGGTGTAGTTTGGAAAGCGGAAACACAGATTTTGGCTTGTTGTAACATCACCGGTCCCGATGATTAGATTAGATTAGATTAGATTAGATTAGATTAGATTAGATTAGATTAGATTAGATTCACCTTTATTGTAACTGTACATGCAGATACAAGGCAAAAAAAAAAAAAAAGTTACCATCCAACCAGAAGTGCATTTTCACAGTGCAGAATAATTTGCATATATTTATATAAATAGTATATAGTGAGGTAGATAAATTACAATTATGCAAATGAGAAATGGTTATAGGTGGTACAGTAAGGAAGGTATTTTTATAATTTTGGTTTTGTAGTTTATCGGGTCAGTGTAAAGTGTTCATAATTTTTAGATTTTATTTACTGCTTTGCTATTTGGATGCCATTCAGACATTGCCCTCTGCTCCTGCTTTGGGACTTTGGCGTGGAGCAGGGGAGGCTAGCTGCTCTTTCATTGAAGGGGTGTCTTTCACAGGTTGCCATGTGTGTTGGCACGATTTCTTTACAGCGAGTGTGGTGGTTAGTGTGGATTTAGGTGGGGCTATTCAACCGCTCATGTTGTGGCTGGCCTGTCCTGTTCCCGCCAATCTTGGTCCCAAGCAGGATTAATTTTGGAATTTTTTGTTGGTCTGTTTTTGATTGTGATTTAGAGTCTTTAGAGCCTTCGGGAATGCCACATACAGTATATAATTCAGTACTGACGGTGTCTTTCCAGATGTGCAAGCTACCCATTCGCTGTAAAAAAAAAAAAGAAAGGAAAAATGTTATTTAATCTTTTGCAGAGAAACATCATTATTTTACAGACTATTCCTAAATTTATATGATTAAATACCTTCATTAAACTAACATCACAAGACATTTAGCAGCCAAATACGTTTATTTTACAGTTTTTTCTCCCTAAATTATTACAAACCCTTTGATAAAGAAACAGAATTAGACATTTAGCAGAGAAGCAGTTATTTTACAGATATTTCGTACGTTTATAAGATCAAACACATCCAAATAAAGCAACAACACAGACTTAAAATTCTGTTATTTCACAAAAAATGTTTCATAAATTCTTATGAACACGCATGTTCAATGTTGAAGTGTTAACACAAACTCAATATTATAATAACATTTTTTAAATAACCTAAGGAACTGTGACACAGAATAGAACAAGTACTGTAGGATACAAATTACAATTAAAAAATATAGCATTACAGTACCATCCTAAAATAAACAACAAAATGAAATATTTCTACTGAGAACTGACTACTGAGGGGTAACAGTGGAACATTCTCTCTCACAAACGTTAACATTGCTGTGAAATATCCTTGACTAAAAACATATGAAGAAATGAACAATTTCACACAAGATTCCAAATGTTCCAATAAAAGTTGTATTGGAAGCATTTTTACAAATAAAGTACAAACAACTTGTTTTTACTTTATAGTTCTATTAAGGTATGTGGATAAATAACTTCTAAAAATCCTAAATCATCTAAAACTCCTAACCAAACAGTGCACGTAAGTAAAATCCTGAACATACCACTAAATTTCAATAAATTTGCAGCAAAATCAACAATTCAGTGTTTGTCACGATCCGAACAGGCGTAGTGGATCCAAGCGCAGAGCGCGTGTGGAATATAGCGCCGATTATCCTGTGATGAACGCGCTGTTTGTTTTGTGAATGAAAGCTCCCGCTGTGCGGAGATGCGGCGGCACGGCGCGAGCCTCGCGTAGAGAATGTGAAAGTGAAGAGCCGGTGCGCGCTGGTCC
>QMIH01001286.1:16158-29979 GCA_003987875.1 Clarias batrachus
CCCCCCGTGTGGCGAGCCGTGCACCCCCTCATAAAGTGGGGCTGGGGCTCGCCGCGCCGGACCTGAGAAAGTCCTGTAGCTTATGCGCCCAGGACAGTGAGGGTGCCCCCCTGGGGAGGTGTACATAAAATTCCATCACGGAAGAAAGTCTCCTTCCCAGCACCCTCAGGAGGCGGGTGTTCAATCTCCGCCACCACCAGTGTTTCGGGGAATAGCGGTCTCCGACAAACTGTTACGTGTTCGGTTGCATCCTGCCATGTTTCAGGATGCCGAACGTCTAACACCCTCCCATCTAGCCGAAGTGACAAAACTTCTGCCCCTTTCTGAGAAACTGGCAGGGTGGAAACTAGTGCCAGGCATGTCTCCTTGGGTACAAAACACTGTAGAGGGAGGCTACAGGATTCAATTCGCTCATCGTCCTCCGTGTTTCAATGGCGTGGTCCACTTCCGTGAAACCGGAACGAGCACCTCTGTTGATTCAGGAATTACAGACTTTGCTGGGAAAAGGGGCCATAGAATATGTTCTCCTCCCAGGCAGAGAGTCAGGCTATTACAGCCGCTATTTCTTGGTTCACAGGAAAGACGGGAGTTGCGTCAAATTTTGGACCTTCGCTGGTTGAACCCCAATCTCAAAAAATACAAGTTCAAAATGTTGACAGTCAGCATGATTGTTTCTCAAATCCAGCCAGAGGATTGGTTTGTGACAATCAACCTGAAGGGCGCATATTTTCATATTGAAATATTGCCACAACACAGGAAGTTCCTGAGGTTCGCTTTTGGGTACGACATATTTGGGTGTCACATGGGATTCGACCTAAATGTGGGCACAACTGTCTCCTGCGCGTGTTGAATCCATTCTCAATAGCCTAAAGGAGATCAAGATAGGCAAGAAAGTAACTTTTCACTACTTTCAGAGTGCTAGGTCTCATGGCAACTGCATCCACAGTGATACCCTTGGGCACATGAGATCGTTTCAGTTGTGGCTAAAAGCCAGGGGATTTCATCCAAGGGCCAATCCTCTGAGGCAAATAAGGGTTACGCGCCAAGGGCTTCGTACCCGTTCTATGAGGTTCAGACCCCGGTTTTTGACTTTGGGTCCCACTCTAGGTCCGTGTTGTCATCGCAAGATGCTAACGACAGACGCTCCCCTCACAGGCTGGGGTGCGGTCTTAGATGGCCGTCCAGCCCAAGCGATCTGGAGAGGCCATCTTCTCGCGGGGCACATCAATTGCCCCAAAATGATGGCTCTATTTCTGGCCCTGAAATATTTCCTCCAGCAGGTGAGAGGCTACCATGTCCTAGTGCGGGTGGACAACACTACGGTCTCGTACATAAATCGCCAGGGCGCACTGCGCTCACGCCACTTGACCAGCCTAGTGCACAAGGTTCTGCTTTGGGCACAGGACAAGTTCCTTTAACTCTGGGCAATTTACATTCCGGGGCACACGAATGGGGGAGCAGATTTACTATCCTGACAAACCGTGACACATGGGGAATGGAAACTCCACCCCGAAGTAGTCAATCAAATCTGGGAGAGATTTCATGTAGCAGAGGTGGACTTCTTTGCCTCGCAAGAAACAGCACAACGTCCCCTTTACTACTCTCTGAGTCCTCCAGCTCCCCTGGGTCTGGATGCGATGGCCCATACGTGGCCCAGACTAAGTCTCTATGCATTTCCTCCAATAGCTCTGCTCCCGGGAGTCCTTGCAAAGGTCCGTCAACAGGGCTTGTGCCTCTTATTGATAGCGCCAAGCTGGTCGACCAGAGTGTGGTTGTCAGATCTAATATTTCTCCCCGACAGCTCACCGTGGGTGATTCCAGTCAGGAGAGATCTTCTGTCTCAGACGCAGCGGACAATATTTCATCCCCGGCCCCAGATCTTCAACCTTCACGTTTGGCCCCTGAGGGGGACCAATTAAGAGGCTGGTCTTCCAGCCAGTGTAATTGAAACTATACCAAGTGCTAGGACCGCTAAACGCTTGAGGCCGCCCACTACAGTCCCTTCTTGGGATCTAGCTATTGTTCTAGAGGGGTGGTTGACACCGCTTTTGAACCACTAGAGTCAGCGCCGGTCAGGCTTCTGACCCTTAAGATGCTTTTCCTCATGGCAATTACTTCTTTGAAGAGAATTGGAGATTTGCAGGCTTTGTCAGCCTCCCCATCTTGCTTAGACTTTGCCCCTGGGATAGTCAAAGCTATTTTGCATTCTCCTCCGAACTATCTGCCAAAAGTTAAATTCTCGACTATGTACCCTGTTGTTCTCGAAGCCTTCTGTCCTCTGCCATATACAGCTCCGGAGCAGGAAAGACTTCACTTATTGTGTCCAGTTCGTGCTCTTCAGATTTACATCCGCTGCACTAGCCAGTGGCATAAATCAGGGCAGCTTTTTATATGCTATGGGGTCTGCAACCTGGGGACGGCCGCCACTAGACGAACACTGTCACATTGGATGAGAGATGCTATTGCCGTAGCCTACGAGGCACGTGGTTAGACTTCGCCTCTAGGAATCAGGGCCCAGAATCAGGGCTTGCCTCATCAATTGTTCTGGCAAGAGGTGTTCTCTCGCAGCAAGTGTGTGATGCGGCAGGTTGGTCCTCTCCACACACATTTGTCACATTTTATAGTTTGGATGTCCATGCCATTCCAGTCTCGCGGGTCCTCGAGTCAGCATCCCAGAATTATGTCTGAGACCACTTTTGTGATTGTGCCCACACTACACAGTCCTGGGGGTCCAGACACTTGCAGTGCGGCGGCGTTGGTATTCTCGTTCCCATAGCGTTTTCACGCAGCATCAAGTGTAACTTTTGGAAGCGGGAACAAGATGCTGCATTCCAATGCCGCATTGCGGGCGTGACTGGACGTCCTTTAAGACAGAAATTGGCCTGAGGATGTTTCCGGTTCAGTCCTATTTATAATCTGCAGGTGCACCTCATCAGATGACATCACCTGGCCGAAGTTATATAAGCCAAAGTTTGGCGTGTTTGACACACATGTGCTTCACAACCGGTAGAACAAAGGGACGTTTCCATAGCGTTTTCACGCAGCATCCCGTTCCTGCTTTTTCAGGGAACCAGAGACAGTTTGTTTGCAAAATGTACTGTATACTCCTCTTAGAAGATTAATTCGATCACCACCAAACTGGGCCAATGTGATCTCAAGTCATTGAGGAAACAAAACTGCAAAAGGATTTGCAGTATTTTGACATCTCAAACAGTCCAGCCATGACAATGCCTTAAAGTGGCTAATCATTTACACATGATATTGACTGATGTCATGATGTGATGCTTTTTGTCCAGCATCAGGATATCTTAAAGATAAAATTTTCTTTTCTAAAATGATGTTGTACTGGTATTGGTACATCATCTTTAACTGCATGTACCCGCTGTGCCCACTGTGTTTCTGGTGCGACCGGACCGATGATGGCACAGGTGCCCAATCAGCATTGTTTGCGACTATATTTATATTTATATTTATTTCATTTATTTCATGGCACACATTGAAAAAAAAGGAAACTTTTTGCCTTCCATGATGAAAATTTTTTATGCTAAAACATTTACTGTAGTCGACCTTTTTTTTTTTTTTTTACTATTTAAACTAAACTATTGCACAGTTAAAAAATAAAAACGGTAGAGGACTCTGTGAAGATACATGCAGAGAACCATGCAGGGTGAAGCCTATGTGTGTGTGTGAGTGTGTGTGTCGTGCTCACTCACCTGAATTTTGACTTGGAAATTTTCCGACTGAAACATAAACAATTTGCAAGTCAGACGTTATTTTTACCTCTTATTTAAAATTTTACTGCTTGTATACATAATAAAACACACAGTTTAACTATATGTGGGTGAAGCGTGTGTGTGTGTGTGTGTGTGTTTACCACAAAGGGTCACAGCATTTCTCTTCAGCCTTCTCCGTGTTGACAGATTCGGTATCGCTCGCTGGAACACTCGCTGCAACGCCACACACATCTCGTCACACACACACTTAAAAAACACACACTCGTTTCCCGAAACCACAATCTTCTCATTTAGTTTTTAAAAAACATTTTATTAATCTGGTCCCGCTTTGAGACTCGGATGTGAGATTGAGGATGTTAGAGGGTTTAGTTCTCTAACGAGGGACCCTAATGAGAGTACCCTCTGGTCCGGTTCTGTTCTAAACACAGCACAGGAACCGTTCTCACATTTCCACTGACTCTACACAGACGCCGCTGCTCGTTAAGGTGGGCGTGTCTGGTGGAGTCGTTTCATCGCCATGACGACAGTTTGTACTGTACGCAATGGCAGTGAGAGGGGTATAATTTCCCCACGCTAATGATTGATAGGTTTTAATTGGTTTATCGAGAGTCTGATTGTGTACTGCGGTGGAAACGTGAGTCAGTCCTCAGAAATCTGTCTCACTCCTCAGTGTGTGTGAGACAGGGCAGCGCCGTGTCAGGGGAAACAGGGGGAACATTTTAAATTCATAGAAATCAAGAGGTGTATCCCAAACGCCAGGGTCTGAGTACAGAGATCGTTCAGCTGACAAAGAAATTGGAATCGAATCTGAGTTTCTTAGTTGATGGAAATCAACCTGTAAATCACCTGCAGGACCAGTCAAAAGCTCGGACACACCTTCTAGTCCAGTGTTTTTTGTGTTTACTGGTTTATTTTCTACATTCTCAAACAATGAAATGAAATAAAACTATGAAATAACACGTATGGAATTAGGAAATTAAGTAACAACAACAACAACGAGTTGTTGTTTCAAGACACAAAGGTCAGCTGATCTGGAACAGTTCTTGCAAGAACAGTACATTGTCTTGCAAAAGTATTCATACCCCTTGAACTTTTCCACATGTTGTCCACACACGCCAGGTCAGAGGTAACGTTGTGGAGAAGTTTAAAACAGGGTTAGGTTATGAAAAAATAAATCCCAAGCTTTGAACATCTCACAGAGTGCTGGTCAATCCATCGTCTGAAACCAGAAAGAGTACGGCACGACTGCAAACCTACCAAGACATGGACGTCCACCTGGAGAGCATTAATCAGAGAAGCAGCCAAGAGGCCCATGGTACAGTAACACTGGAGGAGCTGCAGAGATCCACAGCCCAGGTGAGAGAATCTGTACACAGGACGATTATTAGTCGTGACCTCCACAAATCTGGCCTTTATGGAGGAACGGTGAGAAAAAAGCCAGTGTTGAAGGAAACCCATAGGAAGTTTGCGGTTCTTGGGATATTTATTTTATAACCTAACCCGATTTAAACTTCTCCACAACTTTATCCCTGCTCTGTCTGCTGTGTTCCTCGGGCTTCATGATGCTGTCTGTTTACTAATGTTCTCTAACGAACCTCTGAGGGCTTCACAGAACAGCTGGATTTTTATACTGAGAGTGTGACCAAAAAAAAGCATTTATCATTTTCCTTCCACTTCACAATCTCAAGGGGTATGAATACTTCTGCAAGTTACCAGTTTTAGAAATCCCCAACTAACAACCAGCACCTCAGATTACTGCTGTTATGAAGGATTTACAGAGTAGCAGATACGTCTCAACATCAACTGTTCAAATGAAAAAAAATATTGCATACTTTGCTACATGTCTTCGGTTTTGTTTTCCAGTGTAGAAAGAAACAAAAATCAGCAAAGGCCATGTAGTTACAAGGGGTGTCCAAACTTTTGACTGGTAACGTGTGTGTGTGTGTGTTTGTGATTAAAGCAGCGACTGCACCTGATCTCTGGCGTTTGGGATACACTCAGTGAAAAGCAGTCAGAGAGCACACAGTATCAGCATGCACCATCACGACGTCATCAGAAAACCAGTTTACCGTAACAGTCTCCACACTTGGACGCGTCTCCGCCCTGGGCGTTGTGGACAGTTTCATCCATTCATTTATTTAAACATGATTTTGGAGGTTTTCTGAGGACAGCGCTGGTAAGATAGAAAGCAGTCACACGCATGTGTGTGTGTGTGTGTGTGTGTGTGTGTGTGTGTGTCTTACCAGTCATAAATACTGGAACAGAGTGGACAACCTGCATGTTTCTCCTGACTCACACACTCACTCACTGAAAAACACGTCTCCTGTTCTACTGAACCTCCAGCCTCCTAACACACAGTATGAGTGCAGATCAAATCCCAGCTCTCCGTTATCACCCAGATGAGGATGGGTTCCCTGTTGAGTCTGGTTCCTCTCAAGGTTTCTTCCGGAGTTTTTCCCTCAGCACCGTCCTGATGTCTGATGAACCGGCTTGTTCATCTGCTCACTCTGATTTATACATTTTATACTCATTTCCGTAATTAATTTTTTAAATGTGTAAAGCTGCTTTGCGACAATGAGCACTGTTTCTGTTCATTCTCTTCTTCCTTTATTCGTCATCTCTTTCTCAACATTTTTGTCTCATTTCTTACTTTCTATTTTCCTCTCTATCTCAAATTCATTCTCACTCCATTTCTCTCTCTCTCTCTCTCTCTATATATATATATATATATATATATATATATATATATATATATATATACAGTACAGACCAAAAGTTTGGACACACCTTCTCATTCAAAGAGGTTGAATTTGTATTACGGCAAGAAAAAAGCAGCTAAGTGAAGAAAAACGAGCGGGCGTCATTACTTTAAGAAATGAAGGTCAGTCAGTCAGAAAAATTGGGAAAACTTTGAAAGTGTCCCCAAGTGCAGTCACAAAAAGCATCAAGCGCTACAAAGAAACTGGCTGACATGCGGACCGCCCCGGGAAAGGAAGACCAAGAGTCACCTCTGCTGCGGAGGAGAAGTTCATCCGAGTCACCAGCCTCAGAAATCGGCGGTTAACAGCAGCTCAGATCAGAGAGCAGGTCAATGCCACACAGAGTTCTAGCAGCAGACACATCTCTAGAACAACTGTTAAGAGGAGACTGTGTGAATCAGACCTTCATGCTAGAAGATCTGCTAGGAAACCACTGCTAAGGACAGACAACAAGCAGAAGAGACGCGTTTGGGCTAAAGAACACAAGAAAGAACACAATAAAGAAAACTCGCTGAATGAGAAGGGGTGTCCAAACTTTTGCTCTGTACTGTGTGTGTATATACACACACACTGTCTTGCTCTCTATCATTTTCCCTCTTCAGTAAGTTTTTCTTCCTCCTTCCTTCCATCATCTCTCTCTCTCTCTCTCTGTTGGCTCTGAGTGCTGACGCAGCCGTGTTGGATGTACCGTGTGTGTGATGACTTCAGGAAATGCTGAGCTGAAAGCCTTTTTGGCCCCATTCTCTCACTTTTAAAAAGAGAAAAAGGATGGAAAAGATGTTTTGCACCCCCCCCCTCCCCTAACACTCCCACCGACCCCCCCCCACAAAATAAAAAAAAAACCCATTGGATAATGTTTGCTTTCTGCTTAATATGCATCTTTTTCCCCTCGAGGCCGAACGTGAGAGAGATGAGTGAGCGTGATGGAGTGCAGCGGCTTCGTGCAGAGTCTGAAATGAAGACACACACTGAACGTGGGACGGGGGAACGACGTGCAGAACGGACACGCGGCAGGGAGGTCAGGGCGTGACAGGAACACACACACACACACACACACACACACACGCACTCTGCCTTCTGCAGGAAGTGACATCATCACTGTATACTGCACAAGAATCCTGCTGATTAGATCTTGCATCTCACTCAAGGTGGCAGAGTTCCAGCCTGAAGTGTGAGTGCATCATTTGGTTTTAAAAAAAAAAAAGAAAGAAGGATGGATTGCGTGAAGATAAATGTTCATCTCAGACCCTGACGCGAGTGTGTGAGTGTGTGAGCGAGAGAGAGTTAATCTAGAGAAATCTATTACAGCAGCAAGAATGATTGGGAGAGGAGACGGATGGATGCAAAGCAACAGGAAACACAGAAACATGCACAAACACATACACACACACACACACACACACACACTCGTTTTCTGTGTTTTCTTCTTCCTCATAAGCATAAGAACATTCTAATCCAGATGTCACACACAAACACTCGCGTTACCCCAAACACACTCCCTCCTCGCACTCACACTCACACACTCACACACACACACACACACACACACACACACAAACGCACAGTCTCGCTGCTTTAGGGGGAAGTGTGTGTGGATTTACCGTGAGTGTCAGAAGAGTGACTGAACCAGCCTAACCCTTTCTTCTTCTTGTTCATGATGTCAGCGAGTGTGACCCCTGTGCCGGCCGCCGGCCCGCGCCAACACAACCCGAATTCACACACGCGCAGCACCGACACAAGAGTGAAAGAGCAAGTAATGAGGCCGGACATCGGTTAGAGCAGAGACCACGCCCGGCCACACCTAAGGGAGCCCCTGCAACTTCTGCGCCGCTTCCAGCTCCCGACTAGACGCCGTGCGACTTGACTCTCCCCCGCACGCCGCCGTGATGCTAATCAGACACGGGGAGGATGGTAAAGAGGAGTACAGGGGACACCTGGTACTCCTAGACCTGTGTTGGTTTCAGCGTACACTAACGAAACGGGATTAGAAGCCAATGGGTTGCCATGGATTGCAGTTTTCTGCGGGTGAGATTTTATTTCTGGGTTTAGTTTTGAAATGAAATCTACTCAACATCAGGACGCAGGAGACAGGGAGGGTGTCGGACGGTGCCGGAGGCGTTTCTACAGAACCAGTCGGCCAAAACACAGTATCGGTGATGAGTCTATGATTTTTTTTATGTTATACATATAATACAGAAAATATTTTGGCCAAAGACGCCACTTCTGTTTATGCAACATGGAAGTGACCGATCTCCCTTCTATAACAAGATTTTTTTTAATGAAGTCGCTAATTTCAGCCGTTTGGAGAGATGTTTTAAAATGAGCCACAAAAAATCTGTATTTTTCAGTGTTATACTGTCTCGCTTTAAATAATAATCATTTAAAATGCAAATGATTCATATTTCTTGAGTATTAATGCTAAAACTGGTGGAAGCTTCTAAAATCATATGACCTGTAAAAATTGTTGCTTAAATTGATTTTTGGTAAAAAAACTTAAAAAGCAAAAAATCTGTAGAGTCCGTAACCATGTCAAATTCATGTTGTAATATCTTAACAATTTTGCTCTTTAAATGAACAATACCCTCTTTCAGGTTTATGTCTTTTTCATGTGAAAACTAAATTGGCCGAGTTTGATCTGAATGACATCTGAAAGATCATAGAAAGATTTGAATTAAAACATAAAAGGGCATGAAATTGTATTTGGCAAATGTGTTTCTTTTTATCTGATAAAAATATAAATGTATACGTATATTTTAAAAACACAAAGCATGGAGCATGGAAATATTATTATGCATTATTATTATTAAGATATTATTAAGCATTATAAAGGATGGTGTTATAGGATCCTATCTGAACATTCACTGTTTCACAGGTGAGACACCAATACCACCAGTTTAGCACCGACACCATGTTTTAGCTGAGTGTGTTTCTCTGGAGATGAAGAACACACCAGGGAAACATAATGAAAGTAAACGTGAGTACAGTAATCACTTATATTCTTATGTTTGAACTGAAAGTATTACAGAGTAGTTTCAGGTATTTACACGCCTCTTTTGGAGACATGGCAACCCTGAAAGATCCGCAACCGAACTTTCTGCGGAAGTCAGGAGCTGGAATGCGGAGAGACGCTGGCACAGAGGGCGTGGCCGGGCACAGGTGGGTATAAAGCATACATGACATTAATAATAACAACAACAACAAACAGCAAATAACAAACAACAACAACAACAATAACAATAACAGCAACACTGCAGGCGTGAGTGGTCTGGTGTGCTGGAGAGGGACAAGAGGAAGATGAGAGGTTAGTCACAGAAACCATCGATGAACACATGATCACACTGATGTGCTTTCCATCCACATGTTTTTATTAATAACTCAAAGTTATTAATTAAGTCCCCCATCCCCCCCACCCCCACCCCCACACACACACACACAATGTGTTAATATGATGGGAACATTTGTAAGTTTAAAAAAAAAAGACTGCAAATTTAAATGGGGAAAAAAACAGGACAAATCATTTAAATAGAATGATTTGGGGGAAACAATGATGATACAGTGTGTGTGTGTGTGTGTGTGTGTGTGTGTGTGTGTGTGTGGTGGGCTGTGGTTGTAGCCAGCTGCCTAAAAACTGTGAAACATCTGGATGGAAGCGGTGGTAATGGTGTAGTAAAAATGGACGCCGTGACAGTAGGACACGCCGCGGGCGATAAACACAGAGGAACGACCGACCCCCGTTCCTGCTGTTTGTCATCAAGCGACTGAAACCTTATGAGCTAGCTAGCTAGCACTAGCAAGGGTCCGTGAAATGAGACATTGATGAAATGATAGCTAGCTGGGTAATTTCGCATCGCCGCGTTTCTGTGCGAGGGTTTGTGGAGCAGTTCGGGACTCGTTTAGACCTCGTCTGTGATATTTTCCCCTGGCGCACTGTAGCCGACGCTAACCGCTGAACTGATGACATCATGTCGTAAATGAGACAGTGTAAGGACTCATGATGTGCTTTCTAGCCACCGAAGCGGCGAGGTGCGTTTGGAGTTGTTTATTTCTGGAACGCGCACTAAAGGGTTTAAGGGTGTTTTCATTTTGGGGCTTTGGGATCGTTTAAGAGAACACGTGACTCCGACGTCTGGTTCATTTTAATCAGTTCGAACACAGTTAGTACTTGTAAGATCGGGAATCGTGCTCAAATCCACAAGAAGGGGCGGTCTCGGACACGGGTCAGATACGGAAGCCAATCGTAGCTGAGCATGGAAGTAGTTTGCTTTCTCGTTTGTTCTCTTTGTTTTTAATGGTGGCTCACAAACCAACTAGGTGCATACTGCCACCTGCTGTATCGGAGAGTGAAAACACATGAACATACCATGTGTTGTATGGGGAAAAATAATATATAATAATAATTTGAGCTCTGGTCAGCGCGGGAGTAAGGAGTGGGGAGGGGGGACAGAATTGTTGCACACTCAAACAGGAGTGCCTTAGCGTTTCGAGACGGCGTGTCGTTGAAAAACTGCAGATTTCAGGAGTGTAGCGTAAGCAGGAAGGTTCGAGTCTGAGCTCCATCTGTGTATTTCTGCTCCCTGTTAAGGAGGATATGGATTAGGATTTTATTTTCTACTGAGCCAACGTTCTCACGCTGACACGCTACCGTGCGATCACAGCTGGCCTGGAGCTCAGGAACACGGAATCCTGTTTAACTGACTTCAGACAGAGGGATTTACATATGATGTTGATACAACACTGTACTCGAGTTGTAATGAAAAGCTATCCTGTGTGTGTGGGGTTTTTTTTGTGTGTGTTGAGGACTCACGGTTGTGTTTGCTCCCGTCTTCCTCGTCCTCGTTGTCCGGGTCGATGTCCTCGGCTTGCGTGATCCAGTCCAGGTAGCCCCTCAGGTCCTCCTCCATCTGCTGCTTCTCACGGAGCTTCTGGAAATCTCCACGGGCCTTTGCCTTCTCTCGCTCCTTAGAGAACTCGCTATGCTCACACAACACACACACACACACGCACGCGTAATGATTAGCGCACACGTGTGCGAACTCACAGACACAATACGGCACACGGGAGTGACCACATGCATGAGCATGCACTACAGAAGCACAGATAGTTTCATGCCCGGATCAGGACTTCCTGTACTGAACACACACACCTGCTGATGATCGGGAACCAATGTTCACCAATCCTCTCTTCTGACTATTGTAACCCCAGAGAATTTACATCTTTAGCCATATAAGTGAACTACAGTATATCAGAGCCCGACAAAAATAAGAACACATGGCCTCTTTGGCCTTCCATATAAAAGAGAGTCAGGCAGTTCACGCTATTGACGCTAGAGCATCATGCACTTCCTGTTCCCACCAGCAAGTGGCGTGCTCATCTTTTCCTAATAAGAGCCATCCCGCTAGAGGTCACACAGCGTTAGCATCCTTCACCCAGGCGTTCATGACGTGCGCGCCGCACAGAATCTGAGTCGAGACATTACACGAGTCACGGCTCGAGCACTGAGTCAGAAAGTGTAAAATACCCGAATCGAGTGAGACAAAAGACGAGACGGATAGAAATCCCTGCTGTGTCCGTACAACTGAGTGTGTGTGTGTGTGTGTGTGTGTGTGTGTGTGTGTGTGTGTGTGTGTGTGTGTGTGTGTGTGTCTGTGTGTGTAGAGTCTCTTTGACTGCCTCCGTTTGCCCTTGTCTATAGGACATGCTTAGTGTGCGTCCAGACAGGAACCGTGTGTGTGTGTGTGTGTGTGTGTGTGTGTGTGTGTGTGTGTTTGAAGAAGAGTATTAATGTCTCCACAGTAAGAAGAAGCACAGAGAGAACTGAAGGCTGGGGCAATGAGATTAATTTCAGCCTAGGACATTGTGTGTGTGTGAGTGTGTGTGTGTGTGTGTGTGTGAGTGTGTGTGAGTGGTGGTGAAGGGGGGTGGCTGAAGATTCACAGATGAAAGAGAAAAAAAAGAAAAGAGAACAGCAAGAACAATAATGGAAAGAACAGAGAACGGAACAGAAGGGAGGTGAGGAGGTCAGTGAGTGTGTGATTGTCATTAGGTGTGTAACGCTACGCTCACAAAGCGGCAGACGTGCGTTCATACCTGATATTAGATGTGCATTGAGACAACAGGAAGAGGAAAGGCGCTTGTGTGAAGTAGCAGAGTATTGTTAGTGGGTGTATGCTGAGTGTATGATGCTAGTACTGTAATGTTGTAATCAACTACAACTTGTAACTTCGTAACGAGTCAATACGTGATCGCTGAAACCCCGCCCCTCAGGTTTATTACCCATGAACTTGGGATGCAAGAGCAAAAAAGAGTTCTTACCACCTTCAACAAATCCCCTCTAACTCACTAAACACACCCGACAAACCCCTTTAATCCACTAAACACATCCAACACACCCCTCTAATCCACTAAGGCACCCGACACACCACTCTAACCCATTAAACACACTCGACACATGCACCTAACCCACTAAACACACCCCTTTACTCCACTAAAACACCCCTCTAACGAACTAAACATACCCAACACACGCTTCTAACCCAATAAACACACCCAACACACCCCTCTAACCCACTATACCCACTCGATGCTTACATCTAACCCACTAAACACACCTGACACACCCCTCTAACCGAACAAACACACATTAGTGAATATGTGACCCCTGAAACCCCGCCTCTCAGCTTTATTACTTGTGAACCTGTGATAGAAGTGCAAAAAGCAGCTCTTAACACCTTCACCAAATCCTGTGGTGTACAACAATGTTAAAAGCTAGAAGAGAAAATGTCTCTGCTGTCTCGATCTCTGTTCCACCCCCTCCACCCATCCCGCCAAACCCCCCCACCGCCCCGGCTGTTGTGGGTTTGTGTTACACTCTGCTTAAGTTTCCTCTTTACAGGTTTATCAGCGCTGCTAATTCACACTCTCACTCTGACCTTCATTTGTCTGTTTGTCTCCTCTTAGCATCTCTACGCTTCCTGACGTCTGTCCTTTGAAAGCGTCCTTGTCTGGAAATGGAAACGAAACTCAGCGAGGAAGAGCTGAGAGAATGGCAAGGCTCAGCGTTTAGAGCAAACTGCAGTTCTGCAGTTCTAGCATCAGACCAACACAACCTTTAATCCACAAGTCAGATTCAACATCAAACTACTTCTCTGAGAACAGTGGCCTGCCTTCGTCTGGTACAGAATCATATACAGTTAGTGCCTCAGGTAAAGGGTCAGGTACAGTCACTGCCTTAGGTACGGAGTCAGGTACAGTCACTGCGTCAAGTAAAGGGTCAGGTACAGTCACTGCCTTAGGTACGGAGTCAGGTACAGTCACTGCCTTAGGTACGG
>QMIH01001286.1:38350-62721 GCA_003987875.1 Clarias batrachus
CACACACACACACACACACACACACACACACACACCGCCGACCTTCAGCACAATTCCATCTTTCCATGATTCATCAGCTTTGACTGACTCTGCATCAGCCTGAGCATCAGAATCATATCTGGGTAAAGATTACACACACACACACACACACACACACACACACACACACACACACACATCTAACGCTATCGAAGTGCACAGAAGTCTTTTTTTTTAACTTCCTGTAAATCCAGGGGAACTGCTCGATCCGCATCACTGATGAGCCGTGTGATGGACCGAGTTTTAATGTATCAGGAGGTTTCGGTTCCTGAGTGTAGATTTGACCTCCTGAGGCCATCTCGTGTGCATTTACACTGACACATGTCTATGTAAATGAAGTCTATCCCCAGAGATTCCCTGGCCAAATAAATAAATAAACAAATAAATAAATAAATTAAAAATAAAATTAAAAAAAACTGCTTTGAACAGGAGACTGGGTTTAACACCCTCTGGGGTATTGATTAGTGTATTGCACTTTTGCTACCATTAGATGATGCTGCGAAGTGTCTACGAATGTTAGACAGGATAAGGTACAGTGGAACCTCGGATTGCAAGTAACCTGGTTTACGAGTGTTCTGCAAACCGAGCAAAGATTTTTAATAAATTTTTAATCGGAAACCAAGCAAGTATTAGTTTATGACTGCCGAGTATCATGTATCACGCATGCGACTCTTATTTTGACACCGAGCGTCACTCTCTCACCGTGTGTTTGTTGTGAAACTTAAAAAGTGATTCCTTTAGTATGCGCTCACGCCAGTCTCAGAGAGATTTCTTTTTTTCCTGTTAAAACTGTGTTTCCGTTAGGATTAGGGGCTAATTCCACACACACACACACACACACACACACACACAGCGCCTGTGCGCATTATTATTATAATGAATAATTTGAGTTTTAATTATTTCTTACGGGAAATGATGATTTGGTTTACGAGTGTTTTGGAACACGAGTCCACTTCCGGAATGAATTATGCTCGTAATCCAAGGTTCCACTGTATAAGGTGCAGCGAATCCCAAAAGATAATGTCTCCATATGAGGACGCAGAGACCCAGGAGGATGGATATTAAAAAGTTTTAGATTTAAAGTTGTGTACATTGAAAAATTCTCATGCATTGTACTTTTTTAACACGGTGTTAACACGTGCATTAGTGTTTTAGTAAAACCTCTAAAAGCTCTTCTCCTGCCAATTATGTTTAGCATCCTGCTTGTATTCTTTGAGTGCATGAGCTACAACACACAGGGTGAACGTGACCGCTCGGTTCCTCGGCACACACTCACCCGATGACGACGATGACGAAATCCAGCATGTTCCAGCCGTTCCTGACGTACGCGTTCTGATGCATGACTAATCCGTACGCTATGATCTTTAGGAAGGTCTCGATGCTAAAAATGATGAGGAAGGCATATTCAACTGTTTCCTGGAATACACACACACACACACACACAGAGACGGGACGAGTTATTATTAAAACAATGACGTCATCTTTAATTGTGATAGAATCATTTACAAAGTAAAGTACTGACAGAAAGCCAGAGCAGAGTGGTTGTTTGTTTAGTTGTTTTTTAATCAAAATAAGTTCCTTAAAAAAAAAATCACTGCTGTCCTCACGTCTCCTTCTGGACAGGAAGTGTGTGAAACCGTGCTACGCGGCCCACACATATCCTTCCACATCTGGCGGAAATAACTAACCGCGACCGGCGAACCTGGCAAGAGACAATTAGTGTAATGAACAGGAGGTGAGACTGGTGTTAATCTCTGAGCGGTTCTCTGTAGGAGCTCCAGGTGAGGAGAACAAACCATGGAGGTGGTGTTCAGTCCTGAGAAACTCACCAGATTTACTTCAAATTTCCACTTATTACACTTTAGAATATCAGCTCTCTTTCGGTTTCTGGGGTCGAATCCCAAATAGCGTTAAATGTAAAGCTAGTGCACTATGTAGGGTGTACACTCCCTTGTTCCACACACCCAGTAGTGCCCTTGATCAGGGGTTAGAGAGGGGTTTGGGATTCAGCCTCGTGTTAGAAGCTAGTTAGCATTGTAGCTAAGCGTTAGCCGTGAACAGAAGGACACGGACGGTCCAGAGGCGATTCAGAAGTGATTACTGCATTGACGTGAGGCAAGTTGTTTAAGACGACATGACGTTATCAGATGTTGCTGAAAGTGCTTCTGTGACTGGGTGTGAATGTGGGCGTGGTCACGCAGCTGCTCTCTCCTCAGTACTGCGGACCGTACAGACCCACTCTCACCCACGCTGAGACACAGTCAGGGTCATTAACCACTGGACAACACCTGGGACACGCCCAGTCACACAGATAGTTAGTTACACAGCACAGTGCTGTTACTGTCTATTATCATCACTATGTATATATATATAAAAAACGCCTCTCGTCTAACTGTAGTTTCTGTAGTGTAGAGGTGATCATGTTCAAAGCTGTAGGTTACTGCGCTATAGATCAGAAGGTCATGGGTTTAAGCCCCAGCTTCGCCACGGTGCTGCTGTGGAGCTGTTGATTCAGGGGCGCTGCGTCCTGGCTGACCACAACTTCCTCATTGGGATAGGTGGAAAAAAATGATTTCACCTTTTCCTACATGCGACAAATAAATAAATAATTGAATCTTAACCGTGTGTGTGTGTGTGTGTGTGTGTGTCTGTTTTTTACTAAAAAGTGTTAACCTCCCCCTGTACTTGGAGACTTTTTGGCCGCTCGCTCTGTCGGACACGGGAATGCGACAGAATCGGGACACCTCAGTGTCAAACTGGTTTCCTGCTGCTGATGAGAGCGCTGACGATCCGTGCACAAGAAACGACACCCCATTATAAGAGACCGGAGGTGAGACAGACTGCTGTGTGCTCGAGACTGTGAGGAGCACCGCGTCTGGCTTCAAACGAGCTTCCCCGTTCACGTCTAGGACAAAACATCAGGACACGCTGCTGTGCTTTCTGATGATGTCCTCGTGAACGTGATACAGTCTGGAGGTTTATCAGTGTGACACATTAAACCTCTCTCTCTCTCTCTCTCTCTCTCTCTCACACACTCGGCTAGTCTGGACGGCGTACGGTCGAGATTAAGTCTAAGTGCAGGATTACGCGAGCTGCAGGATCGACGGCTGTCTTCTCTGAATGAACAGGAAACTTCAGACTTGTAAAGCTGTCCTAGTATAAGACGAATAAATAACTGCCTGGCACGCTGCTGTAGGAAAGGAATCAACTGTAACGTGTAACGTGGGAACAGTCACTGCACATCATCACACCAACATGGCACTGATTAGGATTCACACACACATTTATGTATTATACATTTTTGTGAGTATGAAACACAAGTTACAGTGCAAAAACAGCCTGCCACACACACACACACACACACACACACACTAGAGCAAAGTGTTCACGTTCTAAACCGCTGTGCCGCTGCTATAGATGTGGTAACCCACATCTGGCCAAAGTGTGTGTTTATGAGTATGAGTGAAGAGAGTGGTTTCTGGTTTAACCGTTACTAAGAATGTGTGTGTGTGTGTGTGTGTGTGTGTGTGTGTGTGTGTGTGTGTGTAGGTTTGTAAATCTGGTGCCTCTTTGAGACACAATATCTCCACACACACTGCAGAAATGAATGTGTGTACGACCTCTAAAGTGACATTCACATGTATACATGCATGCATGTGTGCGCAATTACACACACACACACACACACACACACACACACACACGTGCCAATCCCCCTTGGGGAGGAATTCTCTGTCCATCTGCTCACGCCTCACACCCTCTGGAGATTCGGGACTGAAACGCCTCCTCGTGGACCTGCTTCACTCGCGTACCGAGCGTCATTTAACGTCCTGGTTTTGCCTTGCAAATAATTTTTTTTTAAAAACGCACTATGCTTCACATAAAAGCTGCACAGTTTGTGTGTCGTATTCTCTGGACTAATCTTTATCTGCTTAGATAAAAAAAAAAATTTAATTATGACCTAAATATATACAGTATGATTGGTAAGAAGTGAAGTGGACTGGCGTCTGTCTCTCTCTCTCTCTCGGTGAGGACAGAGTTTGCGTCTGACTCTGGACGGCCGAACCAGATGCTCCAGAGCTCTTTTCCACTCGGGACCGATGTGAGCAGCGAAAAAGAAAACACTAGCTGGCGTTTTTATTTATAGGACAGCAGCGGCGGGGCCGAGTGTGAGCCGCCGCTACAGAGCTCTGAGAACAGGATGCCGTCATTCGCTGATTTTATGCTTCAGGGTTTTTTTTTTTTTTTTTTTCCGTGTGCGTGCATTATACGCGCGATCAATTCGTCACCTGGCTCCAGGGGGAGCGCCGTCTCCAAAGTCCTGCAGGATACAGACAAAATATTGATTTGTTCACATGCTGGCGAGGAGAGAAAAGCTCCGGTCCGTTCATCATGCGCTGCGAAAAAGAGAACAGCACGGTAACGCAGGAAGGTTCTGCTCAAGGCATCCGAGACGGCCGAGTGCATCAGCGCTAATCGAACAAAAACACAATCAGAGAACGAAACAGAGACCCCGAGACACGAGGGAGGTCGTGAAAGATGTGACACTGGACTATTAAAAAACTGTTATATAAAAATCTCCTCCTCCTCCTCCTCCTCCACCCGTTCCTCTCAGCATCCACACTCGGCAGACCGGCGTTAGGGCCAGGATACAAGCTACACAAAGAAAACCACAAACAAACAAAAATTCCAATTGTACTCAATGGATTAATAAAAAACATATACATATATTAATAAAAACAAATATTCACTGTACAATAAACAGACTAGACGGAGTTGCAGGATACGGCACTGGATGTGCATCAGACCCAGGAGCCGCGAAACCCTTCACTGCAGCAGCTCAGGCTAATTTAATATAGTTTATACGACAGTTAGTAATCAGACTGGACGAGAGGCGTTCCATGACTGGTGATAATAGATGATAACAGCACTGAGACATTTAACTATATGTATGTGAAATAAGGAGAGAGCAGCTGCCTGACCACACCCACATTCACACCCAGTCACAGAAGCACTTTCAGCAACAGCACACATCTGATAACGTTATGTCGTCTTCAACAACCGCCTCTGAACCGTCCGCGTCGTTATTTATGGCTACGAAGCTAACTAGCTTCTAACACGAGGCTGAATCCCAAATCCCTCTCTAACCCCTGACCAAGGGCGCTACTTGATGCGTGGAACAAGTGATTGTACTGTACACCCTACATAGTGCACTAGCGTTACATACCACACGGGACGCCAGTGTGTAAATAGTGCCACCTGTAGTATAATGAAGAAAGGTCAACCGTTTACTGACTCTAAAGGATCAAATGTTTTGCGTGCTTGTCTTAAGGTGGGAGCGCGCAACTTCTAACGCAGCCATGCGAAGCTTCTAATGCGCGTTTCGACACTGGCAGACCAGATACTTTTTAACTCACACAACGTTTGACAATGTAACAGCATAAAAATGTTGCAGCATTTAGAAGCTCGTGCACTCGGCACAGAATCGGTTATGTCCAATGTGATCCAGGTGAAAACCTGCCGAACCGAGTCCCTGGGTGATCGACTGGTGCAGCTCTATGATGTTGGTCATAGAGAACAGATCTTCCCGTCGAAGGGTCGCCACACGGGAACATCCGATCCACGCTCACAGCACGGACCCAGTTTTCTTGACGCAACCCTCCTGCTTTATCCGGGCGTGGGACTGACCCTGCATCCAGTGGGTGGGGTTTGGGTATTCGGTGGTAATTGAATCTTCTGCATGGCAGACGAGCAACCTACTGTACCACTGAACCATCAATGTCCTGGTGCATAAAATCCTCTTTATTCACTCACTCATCATCTATACCGGTCAATCGGGTCGCCATTCATAACTTAATGGATTTCCCCCATCTCTAGTTATTAGTGGTGCTCCGATCAGGATTTTTGGGGCCGATCACCGATTTCCGATCACTAGAAGCTGTATCTACCGATACCGATCACCGATTACAGGCTCTACTTGACGCCTTATCATGTGGCATTATTTATTAAACTATATCTAACAACAATGTAAATTAAGTATTGAAATTACAAGAAGAGGAAGATCATGAATTGACAACTGCATTTATTGGCCAGCAACACATCAACTTAAAACATAGCAGCCTGTGCTTGGTTAGTAATTGGGAACAGCTTAGAGCTTGACAAATACAGTGGAACCTCGGATTGCGAGTAACTCGGTTTACGAGTGTTCCGCAAGACGAGCAAAGATTTTTTATAAATTCTGACTTGAAAAACGAGCAAGTCTTGGTTTACGAGTGCCGACTTTTTTGACACTGACACGCACACACTGACACACACACACACACTCTCTCGCCTTTACACCCCCCTCCCCGGCTTCACACACTCTGCTCTACACATAAACTCTGCTCTGTCGCGATTCTTTTCAAAGGTAAGGTGCTGGTTCATTTGCTTTTGTTTACAGCAGTGATTCCGTTAGTATGCGCTCACACGAGTGTCATTAGAGAGATTTCTTTTTTTCCCGTTAAAACAGTGTTCCACACACACACACGCACATACACACAAATACACGGCGCCTGCACGCACAAACGGAAACACTTATCTGTTGGGATTTATTTTAACTTTTTTTAAAGGCGAGTGAGCGGCGACGCCTCAGTTGCTGAGCTCTCCCGCTCTCTTAGCGCGAGCCAACTTTGAAAACTGCTCCTCTTCCTTTACGTGACTAACCTTCAAATGTCTGATGAGGTTCGTGGTGTTAAAATGCTTTGGGTGCTTCCCGCCTATATATAATTAGTATCTTATGCACACTGACGGCTTAGCGAGTTTGATCCATTCTGCAAATGTGCTGCCTGAAAACAAGCACACAGAGTAAAAACTGGGGAAAAGTGCATCATATTGAGTTTTCTTTTTTCCACTGGTTTAAGAAAATGAAAGTAAAATTAATCAAGAAACTAATGTTGGTGTGTGTGTGTGTGTGCACGTGTGTGTGTGTGTGGTGTTTTGTTCAGAGAACTGCCCTTCGGTTGCTGCAGGGTTTGTTTCCCAAACAATTTACTGACAATTGAGTGGAGCGCTTATCCCAGTGTAAGACAGACAGGCGCTTTTGTTAACGCCACAAAAGGCTGAGAAGAGACTGCGGGCCGCTGCTGGACATGAGGACGGACAAAGGCGGAGAGAAAACGAGAATGAAAGAAAGACGGAGTGACAGAGGGGGATATATGAGATAAAATACTGGCTATTTCACCAGCACGCGGTTAGAGGTGAAGCACAGAGGTCCCTGCAGATCTTCTCATGTCCTCCTCACACGATGTACCTGATCCAACCTGGTCCAACGCTAAACCTCAAATAAAGTCTAGACCAAATACTAGGACAAGTATTAGTTCCTGGCTACACATTGTGTACATCATGTGTGCTTACAGGAGCAGTGGCAACACACGCAGGGTCACGCTTCTGGAATTCCTCAACGTACACTACATGAACGAAAGTTTGTGCACCCCTGACCATCACACCCTAAAGTTCTTCTCCATCATGTTTAAACCAGAAGGTGATTTTTTCTTTATTGAATTTATTTCCTTTTGTTCCATTTTAACCTCACTAGAAGAACACGGGAGAGGCTGGTGAGAGGACGAGAGCGGAAAAAAAAAGAGATTAGTTTCATGGACGATCCACAACATTACATCCGTGAATAAATAAACGTTTGTAATTGCTGGCAAACCGCTCCGGTACGAGAGAGGAATCTTTTCGGCTTTATCTCACTCCCTGACTCGGTTTCTGTCAGTGTAGAGATTTTCTGCTTCACCATCACTGCTGACAGCAAGCGAGAGAGAGAGAGAGAGAGAGAGAGAGAGAGAGAGAGAGTAAACGGACGTCTAGCCCTTCACCCATCTGTTTTATTCATACATCAGCACTGAGGGAGCGAGTGAGGGGGCGGAGCAGCCCAGAAATATCTCTGACTCATCACAGTTTATTTATGCTCCAAAGACTTATAGTACATATTCTTTTTTTTCACCAACACACACACACACACACACACACACACACACACACACACACACACACTAAATTATGAGCGACTTCATTCCAACAAAGCCGCTTGACGCACACCAACTATCCACTCAAGAAACACACCTTCCAGCCAAAAAGTATCCGTACTGTAACCTGACTCAACGTTTCAACTACTCACACACACACACACACATCCACACACACACACACACACACACGCAATAAACCTAGTGATGACTGGGCAAAACAGATTCCTCCTTGGCGCCTAAACTGCACACTCAGGCTGTTGGTCTCCAGCAGACGCCGGGCGGAGCCTAGTGATACGACACCGCGGTTATATAAGGGGAATAAATCGCTCTTTATTGATTAGCGCTTCACCCTACGGCGCTCACCGCGATCTGTATTGTGCCTTTTAAGATATTAAACCTCCTGCTGGTGAAGCTGTGATGTTCTGCTGCAGTGTCAGGAGCACAGTGATCAGTGTGTGTGTGTGAATGTGTGCGTGTGTGTGTGTGTGTGTGTGTGTGTGTGTTTGATTGTGCATATTCTGGTTGTTTAATCGCAGCGGCCTGGTGGACGGGAAATTATTAGCAAATTGCTAAGGGTGCGGAAAAATTTCAACCAAAACTCAAGTTCACATTTACAGCCTAAAGGGACTTTTTTACCCTAATGTGACCCAGATGTCTGAACGCACAAATCAGATGTTCTTCGTAACGGATCACTTTTTCCGCAGATACTCGGTCATGTGACTTGAATAAGACTTTTGCCTCTGCGTGATGTCATCAGTTAGCGCCGGCATCATGAGCATTTCATAGCAGTGCTAGCAACAGCTGCTAAAGCAAGGCGTCCGGCTTTCTTCCTTCTTCTGGACCTCAACGACTACAATCAACTGGCTGCTCGTAATCGCAAAGTTACTTTTGTTCGCGTGTTTGTTTGTTTTTTTGCTAAAATTGCATCCGTTGTTTGAAATAAATGCCCACTCACACAAGAGACGTATCGATGTGTGCGTACGTGCTGTATTAGAGGACGGACGCGTCCACATTAGAGTCAGACAAAATTACAAATCATGAACGTGACCCATCAAAACATCCGATCAAATCGGACAGATCGCGCAAATCTGATCTGACCAAAAAAAAAAACGGAAATGTACGACGTGGTTTCTGTTAACGTCGCCTTGGTCGAAATCATATCCCGAGGACAACCTCGTAGCGCGAACATACGACTAATAAACACGACTTCACGACTGCATTCGCTAAATTGATCTTTCTGAGCAAAAAACTCAGGCGCGTGCTTGGGGAGGTCGCAGGATTCAAAAACACATCTAAAGATACAGAGAAACTCGTCAGCTATAACATTAAAAATAGTTGGTCTACAGTCCCCTAGATATGAACGCGTTCTGTTCCGAGAGCTTGTTCGTAAGTCCAGTTTGTTCGTATTGATTGACGCTGATTAGTGTACGATTACAGCGCAGCCCCTGAGTGTTTTATTCCTTACTTGTACAGACAACCGACAGAATATTTCTTGAGTCTCAGCAATGCAACATAAAAAAAATGTATTGAAAAAGAGACCTTATTAGACCTTATTCGGAGGCGGCCCTTCCCCGGATGTTCACGTTTTCATCAGCTAACTCAGGTTTTATAATCCGAGCTTATGTTAGATTTCACTATTTCGCCCGTTAGGTTTCTGGACAAGCAAATTACGGGAGTGGGCAAAACAGAGCAGCTCGCTAATGAATTTATCATCTAGCCACCTGTTATCCTCTCACACACACACAGTATACCATTTATCTCAAGAAATCAGCGAATATGATTATTATTAAGGCCTGATGGTCTAATCAGCGCTGGCAGACATCACACTGATGTACGAGCAGCTCCGGTGTAAACACCGCTCACCTCCGGGCCTTTAATCAAACACTCTCTGTTCCTGTGTGTTGTGCCTCATGCTACCTGTCACACAGCGAGATTAAAAACACAGAGGACTCACATGGAACACACACACGCGGTGCACTGGTGGTGAGGGGTCACCATGATCTATAACACCCAAAGGGAATAAACACGCTAGCCAGAGAACGACAGCTTAGACGAAAGTCCGTTCGCTCTTCCTGGAGTCGTTCCAGCGCGTCCTGAGACCGTCCCCGTCCCCGAGCTCCGCGTCCTGAGACCGTCCCCGTCCCCGAGCTCCGCGTCCTGAGACCGTCCCCGTCCCCGAGCTCCGCATCCTGAGAAAACATGGTCCTGTGGCTTTGGTCAATTTCATCAATCCTGCAGACTTCACAAGGTGACTGCGGCTGTCAGGCAGAAAGCCACGGTACAGGTACATTTATATTCCCCAAGGACCTAAAGGTACAACCGGTGCTCTACTTTTTCAGGTACACTCTGTCCTCCAGGGCCGCTGAAGAAGATACAAAAGTAGAGACTGCTGTGAGATAATTCAGTCCTATTTTGTTCTGATAGTGTTGGACCAAAACCAGATTTAAAAGAATATCAGTGAGCACCATACACACCAACACACACACACACACACACACACACACACTGTAGGATGATGAGACCTGTCCAACGCTAATTCACATTTTGTCTTTCAAGCAGCAGGTCCATCCTACACACAGGCTGAGGGGCTTTAAACACAAATGAATGTGTGTGTGTGTGTGTGTGTGTGTGTGTGTGTGTGTGTGTGTGCAAGCATGAGTCGAATTTACACTGCAAGTGGATCGTTTATTCCCGCTTGAACACAAGAATCACCTAAAGTAAACCTCAGGCAGGTCAGTGTGGAGACGCCAGAGCTGTTTCAATCTTCACACACACACACACACACACACACACACACACACACACTGCTAAAATAAATACACATTCCTCTGTAACAATTAAAATTATATTGTGCTCTCTCTCTCTCTCTCTCACACACACACACAAAGAGCAGTGGGGTGTCAGGCCGTGAGACGTAAATAAGCGGTTAGCTAAGTGATTAAACACACTCCTCAAGCATCACCCCTACTGGAGTCTGCAGACACAGCCAGCCTCCCTCTCTCTCTCACACACACACACACACACACACACACACACACACACAATTCACTTCTAGAACACACTCTTTAGAACAAACACATAAACACACTTGTAATTTTATAAGAAGAAAAAAAATATAATCAGTATGGAGACTGAAATATATATATATATATATGTGTGTGTGCGTGTGTGTGTGTGTGTGTGTGTGTGTGTAAACAGTGGTGTGTGTGAATGCTATTGGCTAGAAAATGGGCACAAAGGTCTAAGCAGCAGGAGCAGAAGCCCATACCATCCTCCAAACTACTGACCTTTCAACAGGACGCCAGTCTGTCCGACAGTCTGTGTGTGTGTGAGTGTGTGTGTGCGCGTGTGCGTGTGTGTGCGCGTTTGAGTGTGTGTGTGTGTGTGTGAGCGTGTGTGTGTGTGTGTGTGTAAACAGGTGAGCCTGGGAAAAGTGAGTGTAACAGCGACAGAGGTGATGATGTACACAGCTAGTATGCAACAGTATACAAAAGCATCCAGCATGCACCTGTGTGTGTGTGTGCGTGTGTGTGTGTGTGTGTGTGTGTGAGAGAGACTGTGGCTTTACACACATACACATGAGCACATGCGGGCACACACTCAGACACACAGGTGCATGCTGGATCCTTGGTCAGTCTCAGTGAAGGAGGCGTGGCCTTTGCCAGTCTCAATGAAGGAGGCGTGGCCTGTGTGTGTGTCAGTCTCAATGAAGGAGACGTGGCCTCTGGTTGTCAGTCACAGTGAAGGAGGCGTGGCCTCTGTGTGTCAGTCACAGTGAAGGAGACGTGGCCTCTGTGTGTCAGTCTCAATGAAGGAGGCGTGGCCTCTGGTTGTCAGTCACAGTGAAGGAGGCGTGGCCTCTGTGTGTCAGACAGTGAAGGAGGCGGCCTCTGTGTGTCAGTCACAGTGAAGGAGGCGTGGCCTCTGTGTGTCAGTGAAGGAGGCGTGGCCTCTGTGTGTCAGTCACAGTGAAGGAGGCGTGGCCTCTGTGTGTCAGTCACAGTGAAGGAGRCGTGGCCTCTGTGTGTCAGTCWCARTGAAGGAGGCGTGGCCTCTGKGTGTCAGTCACAGTGAAGGAGGCGTGGCCTCTGTGTCTCTATATTTTAAACCCCAATATTCACCAAATTGAACCTGTTGGTCCCTTAACCGAGGCCGTGAATGTAAATATACATGTGGCTTTGCTCAGACTGTGTACAGCAGTGTAAGACACACGCCCCCTGTATCCCTTCAGTGAGACACGCCCCTGAGACACGCCCCCTGTATCCAGTGTACGGGTGCACAGTGCAGGGCGAGTCTGATCACAGAGCAGTGAGTTTATTTTAACACCCGTTTCTGATCCTCGTCCCTGCGTCAGAGCACCTGGGGGAGGCCGCCTGGGCAGTGTGTGATACTGAACACGCTGTGTTTCTGATGAAACAGTCACCTGCTGCGGTAACACCCCACAGAGCAACACACACACACACACACACACACACAAACCTTGGATGAAAGTATTAGGAAGGCTCAGGATCGAGAGCATTACTCATACACACAGGGATCTACAACATCATATCAGACATCAACATATCAGCTCTCTCTCTCTCCCTCTCTCTTTCTCTCTCTCTTTGGCTCAAACGCATTAAGAAGCTTTTCCACCATACATGGTCTTGTACCTGTCTTTACAGAATCAGAGAATCAGAGTGCTGTTACTGTCCGTTATCACAAATACCTCTCGTCTAATCAAAACTAACTGTTGTGTAATATAATCTAATATAAGGCTCATGAACAAACCCCTCTTCCAGCATTCCCTGTTTTTTAACCGCAGAACGGTGTAACGAGGTCTCTGCTACTTGTGTTCACGTCAGGTGACCTCCGAATCCTGCAACCTGATTGGTCAGAAGGTGTTGATTAATTCTCTGAAGCATTAGCTCTGACGTTAGCGCAGGTTCATATTAATGCGCTGGTTCTAATACACTATTGTTTCTGTAGCAGCAGCTCTGCGGATGCCGCACTCCCATGTAGCGTTAATGTAGCAATAAATGGATACAATGTATCGTGTGACTTTCTTAAACGTATAAACCGAACCTAGCTGTAAAGTGTCGTGGTGTAAGAGGAATAAAAGAACGTCTTCGTCACATCGTTGATTATTTTCCGATCCGAGCACCACACAATGTGTTTGATCGTCCCGTGTGAGCTGGAAGTGTGTCGCTGACTCGAGAGCTCAGTCTCTGTCCTAATGGGAGACAGAACAGCTGCTGCCTCGTCTCGCCTCATATTCAGAGAGACACACAACACGTCACCGCTGATTCACCAGCTACCATTTGCATGCACACACACACACACACACATACCGCTTTCCCTAAATATGTCAGTGAAGCCACACAATCACAGCTATTCGACAGAACAAAAAAAAAAAAAGAGAGATGAGATGTGCTCGTGAAGGGACAGACGTTCTCTCGGGCACCGCTACATCTGATGCAGATCAGAACGCTACACATTACGCCGCTACGACTCGACAAGGACAGAACATCTTCCAGCCAGAGAGCATCAATAACTGCCAAATTTAACACCACACTTCAAGACACTTCCTGCGCTCAGTCTGGGAGGGGGCCGCGGTGCCAAGCAGCAACGCGTCTCTGAGCTGGATCCGTCCCATTCAGAAGGACAGCATGAGGACAGCTGGGTTCTACGGTTCGACAGACAAATCAGCATCACGTGTGTCTTTCTGTAGGAAGCAAAACTCATCATCTTATTCATGAATAGAGATGAAAGATTGAAAACAACCTCGGATACAACTTTCAGCTACGCAGCGAAATATAAACGACATGTTGTAAACACTATTTTTGTTAGCATATAATATTCCATATCAGAGCGTCCTTTATGCTTAGCTCGTCTCAGTAATACAGCGATGGCAAATAATCGTACGCTAGCATGCAAAAAATTTATGTAAAACTAAATAGCATCGAGATAATAAAAGGAAACAAAGTCCCACCATGAAGCAAGGCTTGTTATGAGGAACACTATTAACAGAGACAGATGCAGTTTTAAAGTTAGAGCCTCTGACATTCTAAACATTGTTTCAAGTCCCTATTCCAAACTTAACAGAACAATAGCTGGTCAGCTCCGCCTCTTTTACCTTAAAAGGAAACCCAAAAGGAGCATGAAGCTGCAACATAAGGTTCGTCAGTGTGTTCCTTTCAGTTATGATTAAAACCTCTGTTGCTTGACAAGATAAACATTACAAACTGCCGTTTTAAACATTACAAACTGCCGCTTTAAACATTACAAACTGCCGCTTTAAACATTACAAGCCACTGGGTTAAACATTATAAACAGCTGCTTTAAACATTACTAACTGCTGTTTTAAATATTACAAACCGCCGCTTTAAAGATTATAAACCACCACCTTAACCATTACAAATGTCTGCCTTAAATATTACAAACCGCCRCTTTAAACATTACTAACCACTGGGTTAAACATTACAAACTGCCGCTTTAAACATTACAAACTGCCGCTTTAAACATTACAAACTGCCGCTTTAAACATTACAAGCCACTGGGTTAAACATTATAAACAGCTGCTTTAAACATTACTAACTGCTGTTTTAAATATTACAAACCGCCGCTTTAAAGATTATAAACCACCACCTTAACCATTACAAATGTCTGCCTTAAATATTACAAACCGCCACTTTAAACATTACTAACCACTGGGTTAAACATTACAAACTGCCGCTTTAAACATTACAAACCACTGAGTTAAACATTACAAACTGCCGCTTTAAAAATTAAAAACTGCCGCTTTAAACATTACAAGCCACTGCTTTAAACATACTAACTGCTGTTTTAAATATTACAAACCGCCGCTTTAAAGATTATAAACCACCACTTTAAACATTTCAAATCTCTGCTTTAATGGGAATTTGCCCTTCAAATGTGACTCTCTTATTGTACAGCATGTATTGATTCTGCTATTTGTTTCCTAACATTGCTGTCTAACACAACACCAGATTAAATCCCAATCATTTTGTATCCTTGCCAATAAGATAAGATAAGATAAGATAAGATATACCTTTATTCAGCCCACAGTGGTGAAATGTCTTAATAAATAAAAAAAAAACTGCATAATAATTCTCAATAAACTGAACATACATGACAGCTCTGCTCATTCCTGATAAAATGAAGACAGGTTACAATGAAATCGTAATCCCTCTCCGTCTCCCGAGCAATGCCCTTTAACCTCTTTAACTTAATGCAAAGGGATCAAAAGGTCAGGAAGAGGAGGGTGGTTGTGTACTCACCAGGTCGTGATTGGTCGAGTTGGAGTCGTCTTCAGGAAACGGGATATAGACGGCTAAGGCCATGCAGTTGGCAAAAATAGCAATTAGTATAAAGATATCAAATGGCCTACAAGCGCTCGGGTTAAGGAGCATAATCTCCAGCCAGCAGCCAAACAGTTACAGCGAAACACAATATTACACAAAACAGCGTATTACTCAGAGAAATCTTTAACAGAGCCCGATCTAATAACGCAAATTCATTTAGTGAATGCTCGAGCTGGATTTAATATCCACCGCTGTCTGTTTCAGACGCTTTCATTATTGCAGCATCAATATCTGGAGTCTGTAAACCGCTTAACAACACAGATCTCGCACATTAGCTTTAGCAGGCAAATCTATTCCAACACATCTAAATTGGATATGTGTTTAAGACGCGGCTATCGTCTAAAGATAACTGAGAAAACATCTGATGGCGGATACAAGAAGCACTTCCTACAGACTCTAATCAGCGCCTGTTTGATTCCCCGATCCTGCATGGTTTCGAGAAAAAGTACAGAATCTTTACAGAAACACCAATTCATATCCTGCACTCGAGAAAATGCTTTCTGGTTTGTCTATAATGGAAATAGATTTTGACCTCAGGCATGATTCTTATCCTGGAATATAAAAGCATCATCTCTTTAAAAAAATCATATTTACTATGAATGGCAGAATAATAAGATCCATAAATAACTATAATGCAGTAATGCCCTCTGCCCTTACACCCTTTCAATGTTCTGCTCAACTTTTTTAACTTTTAGAGCATGTTTTGAGTTACTAATTTATATTGAAAAATCTGTTGAGCGTGATTGAGTCATCTCTACCATTCGGTTGAGGTGTAGCGTAATTTGTTAAAAAATACTTGAAAATACTTGAAAATACTTGAAAAGTATGCCTTTTCAAGTGTTTATTGTCTCATAGCGTAAAGCATGTTATGTAATTTTACCCAGACTTTATTTAGTATTGATATGTTAAACGATATAAACGACATCTCAACCGTTTGGAAGAGGAAGAAAAAAAACCTTATTTGTTATAGATAGAAAATTTTCATTAGCAAAGTAAGTTTTTTCATTGCTTTTTTTTTCTTTAGTAAGGGAGTTCATGTAAATGAAGATCAGTACATATACGGTTTATACACCTGGATGAGATGCGATCAGTCGGGGAAGTCATTAATGCCGCTTAACAGAGATGCTTCAGTGAGCGAGAATGTCTCATCTGGTAAATAAATATGTTTGTCCTACGCACTCTCTCCTCGTATCCTCCCGCGGTTTTTCTCTTTAAAGAAGACTTGAGAAGCAAGAACGAGACGCACGGAGACGCAGTTAAAGACATAAGAAGCACCTGATGGACCGGAGCCGATCGTTTCTAACCGCCGTTTTACTGTGTCGCGTGACGACGATGCATTATGGGTGATAAAGCTTTCCCCGTCCAGATAATGTTCTCCTATGTGTAAGAAACTCCAACTAGCTATGGACTTTGGAGAATTAATTCCCACTGGTTTTATTCCCAGAGTTTTCCCAGAGTGCATCGTGGCTGAAACCCGAGCGGCGTGTCCTCTCGCTGAGGCGCTGTACGCTCTCGCTGAGTCACTGCTCGGTGTCACTTCTTTCACTGCGGTTCCTTTAGCCTCCTTGCTAAACCACAGAGAGAGCTGCGCAGCTCAAAACTAGGCCAAACACACACACACACACACACATACGCAGCCGTATAACACCAGTCACACCTTTCCCTGTGTGAGATTAATGTGCTCGCCGCTCTGGGCTGAAACGCTCACACAGACGACTCTGTGCAGCGACTCTGATCTGATCCGGGATCAGTCCTTACCTTGAACAAATATTCGCTAATTAGCCATGATGGCGCAAACCCCTTATATCTCCCTGCCCCCCAAACCCCCCCCCCGCACCGCGTACACTACGGCTACATACCACCTAACCGCCGTGGTTTCCTTTACTTGTTCCTCAACACGATTCTACTCCACGAATCCTCCGACTCTTCTACTTGTCCTAAAAGCTGTGCAGGCCGCATGCAGCCGTCTAAATCTGTAAAATTTAAAGAGTTGCATCCTGTAACGTCTGGTTTAGTCGATGTGTCCAAACCCACAGCCGGACACGAGCCTTCTCTTAAAGTCAGGTATCGCTATCACATCAGATTTCACGCTCGCTCGCCTCGGCAGCTCGTTATCCCGGCTGTCAGGTGTGTTAGACGAGAACGAGACACTAAATAGGTGCGCTACCCTGTTTAACGGATGATTAGACGCTTTTCGGGTATAAAAAGTGCTGATTTTTTTTTTCCTACAGCACAGCACCGGTGTAACGGCACACTCTAGGATTACCTGTTCAATAAATGATGCATTATGTTACATTCATTTCAATTCATTAATTCCATGACTCTCTCTCTCTCTCTCTCTCTCTCACTCTTTCTGTGTGTGTGTGTGTGTGTGTGTGTGTAAAGGATATTTCCACTCCACGATGCTGATGCAGGCCCGGCGAAACGGGTTGTTCAGGTTCAGGCAGAACAGCGCTCTCTGCGGCCGCGTGTTAGCCGAGCTGCTCTTGCTCTTGGCGTACTGCAGCCTCTTCTTCTGAGCCAGCGAGCCCACCGGTGCCACCGAGGTCGCGGGCGGAGCCTCCGCGTCGGCGGCGGGCGGGGCAGGTGGCGGGACCGGGCCGTTGACGCTCATGGTGCAGGCGTGGGCCGGAGCGGGGCATCCACCGGCAAGAGCCTCCCAGGGGAGACGGGAGAGGGGCGGGGTAGAGGGCGGGGACTGGTGTGGAAGGGCGGGGCTTTCTCACCAACACGCCGGCACGTCACCAGGAACAGGGACGCTGGTGCTGCTGGCATAATTTGCCCCTGGAGGAAAACAGATCAACGGATTTTAGTGTGTGTGTGTGTGTGTGTGTGTGTGTGTGTGTGAGATTGAGAAGGAAAGAGAAATAAACTGAGCAACAGATACAGTATACATATGAAGAAAGAGGCTGAAAGTGTATGCGCGTGAGTGTGAGTGTGTGTGTGTGTGTGTGTGTGTGTGTGTGTGTGTGTGTGGTTTGTGGGAGGCAGTGTGATGATTTCCTTATCTATTCCACTGCATTATGCAATATCGTGGGTGTTAAGTCAAAAAAAAACTGACACACTGAGTGTTGGGGGTCTAAAGGCTCCTGGGACCAGCATGCATTACCATACACACACACACACACACACATACACACACACTCCAAACTAAGCATGCACATGGAGCGGACATTTAAAGCACACTAACAGAGACTGGGGGACTCGGCATGGACCTGCTGATTATTTTGTCTGCTTCAGTTTAGTAAAGCAGCTCGAGCACGGAGAGACGCAGCTTAGACGCCTAAACCGCCCTCTGGTTCCGGATCTCTCTTCTATCGATTCGAGCGCAAATCAATTTTATATCCGTTTTTATATTTAATATTAAAAAGCACCGCTCCATCAACGTCACTAAGGAGTCTCTTGGTGATAGAGTCGTTATAGAACACGCTGCTGTCTGTGGACTTAAACGAATCAAACAGGCTAAAAGCCCGAGCTGTGAACTTCTGGCTTAAAAAACAATAATTAATAACTCTGGTTTCCATATTAACAATAAAATAATAATAATAATAGTAATTTACATTCCTAGGCATCATTTCTGCGCAGCGTTCATGCTCCAGAGATACCGAACACTTATCACATATCACATGGCCATGATACGCTTGTGAATCAGATCAGATCATAAATATTGGAACGGCGCATGGTTTGAGACGGAGGCTATGATATTGACCGTGTGTGTGTGTGTGTGTGTCGAACCTCAAGAACCAAATCCCCCCTTTAATTCGCCTGGAAAGCCACGCTGAGGGATGAAAAACAAGCCCGTGCGATAGCTAGAACTGCCTTTGCATTTTGGGTTGCAAACGCGTCTGCACAGCGCGGAAAGCATACATGTGGAGTCCGGCGTGGGCTGAGCAGCATGGGAGAGAGTGGACATGCCGGGTGTGAGGACGCTCAGACAACCCACATCCACCCCACTCCGATATCGCTGTCTCTTTGATAACAGTGTGTGTGTGTGTGTGTGTGTGTGTGTGTGTCTAAACTACGCCATATGCATGCTAGGCCGCCGTCACACTCCGACAATGACCATGAAGTTCCCACTGTGTCCTAAAAATATCGAGGGAAACAGAGAGAACGAGGTCGAAATGGAAAAATGGGCATTTATCAAGTGGCTAAGTGGTTAGCACTATCGCCTTGCACCTCCGGGTCCTGGGTTCGATTCCCTCGTCAGGTCTGTGTGTGTGGTGTTTGCATGTTCTCCCCGTGCTTGGTGCTTTTCCTCCGGGTTCTCCGGTTTCCTCTCACAATCCAAAATGCAGATTAGGATAACTGGCGTTCCCGAATTCCCTGTAGTGTGTGAATTTTTTTCTGGAGTTCCTACCATGGCTGTACAAAATGGGAATAGTTACAACGGGCACCCTTGGTCTTCACGGTCCCTAGTTGGACTACGGAGGTTCCTAGATGGATGGATGGATGGATATTACTTCTTAGACGTGTCCCTGTCATGTTGTCACTAATTTCCCAACACACACATGATCCCACACTCACCACGCCCGCTCAGTTCGACTGCACTCTTACTCTGCACTTATCACACGCTTACTGCGTCGTCGATTGCTCCTGTGGGTTGGTATAAACACTGTGACACACAGTACAAGGAATTTAATGTGGTCTTCTACCGCGAGCCATAGACCTGCCACGGTCATAGAGGGCGCTGTGAGAACTTCATTGATGGAGCAACAACGCAATGACATCCTAAAGACCCCTCAGTCAGAAAAGCATCCTTTCCATCTTTCCCGTCCGTGCCGTGCTTGCAGAAACTTAACGAAGTACCATAAAAGCGACACATCCCTGCCAAGTCGTACTAGTTCCAATCTTTTTGGAGGGCGTGGCTCAGTGTGTCGGCGCCCTAACCGCCGCGCTAATCTCCACCCCAAAGCAGCGTGCAGTACAAGCACGTATCGCACATCGTATCCATTCCAGAAACTAAACTGAAGAAGAACATTGACGTACAGCGTGGCTGACGTACAGTTTAAACACACCTTAGCTAATGTACTTCCTGTGCGATTAAGCTAATCATAATGACAACACATATGTAACGAATGTATCTCATCAGTAACAAGGCAATGATAAAGCCATTATAATAGATCCGCCCACCATCTGAGGGAATCCTCGCATGCCAGTGAGAACCGAAACACAAACAATCGTCTAAACTGTGATTCCAGTGAACATTTCAAGCAACCAAGCATCATTTCACATTAGATATGAAGGAAAATGATGCATCCAAACCATTAGCTTAAATCATTCTTCAGGCGTAATCAAGTGTTGGGAATTCGCGTGCTCCTCTGGGATCTGATCGCCGCTCTGCTCATTGTGTAAGGAGTCACTAAACACATCCCGGTTCAGCTTTCCGGCTTCTACATTGGTACCTCGGCATATGAACGCCTCATGTATTTTCGCTTAAGAACTGAAAGTTTGCAAGAAATTAGCCTACGAAGCATTTACGTACGAGCCGAGCCGGTCAAGTCACGTGTTCGTCTGGGAGAGGTTCAAAATTCGTTAAGCGAAGCGAGTTTACATACTTTTTGGAGGGTTTCTTTTTACATTTTGTGTAAGATCTGGTGAAGAGACAGCAGCACAGGTCCTGAGAATGTTATCAAGGACGGGAGCAAGAAGAAAAGGGAGCCGCGTTCAGTTTGGTTTTTAAAGCAGCCGGTGCCGAGAGGAATCATAAATTAAGTTTAAGTCAGGTTTAATGTCTATTTATATTCTACTTCATTTACGTGTCTTTTCTAAAAGTTTTAATTGTTTTTATATGACGAAAGATGATTGGAAATTGGTAATATTGGTAATATTTTTGTGCGGCCGGAACGGATTATCTGCATTTACATTATTTCCTATGGGACAACGCGTCTCACAATACGACATTTCACCTTAAGAACTCGCCTCCGGGACGGATTCAACTCGCCTGCTGAGGTAATGCTGTGTAGCTCACAGGCTTTATAAGTTGGAATACCACACACACACACACACACACACACACACACAGTCAGTTATCAGTGTCTCAGTGTTTCAGCGTTGCACTGATCTGGAAACAGTTTGCCTTTTCCTTTTTCGACAAGGATAAGAAATTCAACAGTGATTTGCTGGTCCTGTGTCAGTGTAAAACAGTCAGATAAACCGGATCAAACTGGTATCCGGTTGGTAAAGACAGGCTGGGACGTGAGGTGCAGTTGGGATGATAGGATGGCGTTGTGGTGAGGTCAGAAGAAGGACTGAATAAGGGTTTCACTGTGCCTTATACGCTTCTACACCGCTTTCCTTCGAGATTATGAGTGAGTTCTCTCTCAAAAATTTAATCTGAATCTAAAATAATCATTTGTGTTTCAGTAAACTCGTCTAACACTGCGTCATGATATAACAATAACAAGCTTCTCTATAATTCCGTTTATAAGAAGAAAACCCAAAAAACCACACGTGTTACTGTAAGAAAGTGCCGCGCAAGTCTAAGAGCACTGCGAGACTGGAACTGTCTTAGTGTGCGTCTCCCTGCTGTGCGGACGGTGAGTTTCCCTGATTATTGGGACGTCCAGATCTGTAGTCTAATAAAAGTTTAATTTAGGAGCGAGCTCGGAAATGAGAATGAATCAGACAAAATGAGTTCGCGTTTGATCCGTCGGTGTCGCCTGAGACCAGAGTGAGTAAATGATCTGATTAAAATCCCGCCGCGGCTGACCCACTGAATGACGGCGCCAAACCGACAGACTTACTCAGAGAACGTCTGGAGCGAGTGGAAAACTGCTCACGATTTACACAGTTATCACACAATCACCAGGTACGGCAGAGGATAACGGACAGAGCACACAAGCAGAGCTGAGACTAAGACAAACGTCTCCGGCTTATAATTGACCTCAAAGAATCGTCATAAATGTGGAATTATGTTAACAGCTGAATGTTTAAACGATGATTACACCATTGATTTACTGCAACTAAAGCGTGCTTAGTCACATGACCACGGCTCGTTATAATATACCGAGTCTAAAAAAAAGTGTCAGGAAAAGAAAAATGGTATGATGTTTATTATACTGTATTAATATAATACTAACAATAGTATCATAATATTATCATATATATATATCAATATATAACATATAGCAATAAATTTAGTATTAAAATATTTATACGAGTTTTTCTTTTCCTCTGGTGTGTATACATGTTTTTGGCTGACTCTGTATGTTTGAGACATAAACATGGCTGACGCAGAGCTGAAAAGAGAGACACGCTAGCACACAGTAACGGATTCTGGAAAAATAAAATACAAAGTGGGACCGAATAAAAGCGAAAAAAGAGTTCACACAGGACAGCGAACCGAACCTGACTTTTACACACTTTGTATAAATCAATCTTCAGCAATAATGTACATCCAGACGCAGCATTACTTTTTTATCACTTTGTTCCTTTAGAGTCCCAAAAATGATTTAATGTGTCTTGTTTCATGGATACGACAAAATGATTTCATGGATACGAAGAAGAAAAAAAAAGATTTCGCAGAGGAAAGCCGAATAAACCTTTAAGCATTTGAGCTGCTAAGGCTCACAGGAACAGCAGCAACAAAGAGGTCACGCTGTTTCTTCCCTAGAGGTCATCTGACCCCTCTTATCCTGTCGTGTGTTACTGTGTTCAATAGGCTTCAACAAAAACAGAGGGACGATGTCTTATAACCTTAACATCTATACTCTAAATCCCAAATACTCACTAAACATATGGAATAATCTATAGTACTGTACAAACGTCTTAGGCACATGCAAATAAATGCTGTTTTTAAAATATACTGTATATATAAGTGAACAGTAATCAATGATACAGTCAGTATTTGGTGTGACGATGCTTCGAGCACCTCGGGTACAATTTGTGCAGATTTATATGAAACTGAGCTACTAAGTTTTACTGAGCGTCCTGCACATCCACCCACGGTTCTTCTGAGGATTTCGACTGCTGCACCTGCTTCTTGCCAAACATGGTCGCCTATATATAAAACGTGCTGCTTTCTTTTCTGCCATACAAATATTTTTTTCTGTTTGAACTTTTGTCATGGAATACTAATACTCCTTGAAAATCTGAAATATTTTTTGTACTGACTCAATCGAATTTCATTTGTTCTGGAGGCGAGCTCTTAAGGTGACGATCCGTATTGCGATATAAGGAATAACGTAAATGCAGATAATTCCTTCCAGCCACCACAAAATATTACCAATATTCCAAATCAAAAAAAGCATGAAAAATCATATAGCTGTTCACTGACGCTAACAGGTTTTGAATGGCCCCCGAGCGCGCACACAGCCGAACATAGCCGGGTTCGGTTCAGTTTGCTCGTTTCATCATATGCCATTTGTATGCCGAACCAAATTCCTTGCAAAATTTTAATTCTTAAGGCAAAAATCCGTAAGGGAATGCATACGTATGCTGAAAAAAAAGACAAAAAATAATAATAATAAAATTAAAAAAAACTCAATATGTACGTTAAAAAACCCAGACTTTTGCCCAGTAGATGAGGGTCTGTTATTAAATCATTCCCTAAGCAGAATAGTTTGAGATTCAGGACTTACAGTAGGTTAAAGGTTACTAGTTTAAGGACTGTACCTGTCATTGTCAGTTAACGTGTTTGTGGAAAGAGTTAAAATGTTAAATCTAATAATAATCTGTTGATCTTTAATGTAATCAGTGATATTATTATTATTATTATTTTCTTTTTTTTTTTGAGGTTGAAGTCCACGTCCATGTCTGTGTGTCTCTCTGTACAGCAGAACTCTCTGTCTCACTTATTAATAGACAGAAATCACATTCTGTAAGGTTGAGTATCTGACGCCTTGTTTACACTAAGTTGTACTTCTTTGGTGCTCAGACAAATACACTCGCTGTTCGGTAATCGGAGAGAGAATCACAGATGAGAAATGGAAAAAGTCGATCAGATAAAGATGAAGTTTTG
>QMIH01001286.1:63669-86006 GCA_003987875.1 Clarias batrachus
TATATATATATATATATATATATATATATATATATATATATATATGTGTGCAGATATATATAGTGTATATATATATTGTGAGTGTGTGTACGTGTGTGTGTGTGTGTGTGTGCGCGCGCTGTATATGACCGAGCGGCTGCTGAAAGTCGTTACCTTCCGCGCGGACTTCGTGGCGGTTCTCGCGCGCCGTGCAGATCCGTACAGAACGCTCCGCTGAGCTCCGGCCTCCGACTGCGGCGTTAAACTCATCAGCTCGACGCGCGGGAGACGCACGTATCCACACACGCGTTATAATAATAGTAATGACGACGATAATAGCAATAATAACGGTCCATGTTCTCCGCGAGACGTGCAGGACGCCGGCGCGCGCGAGAGCATCCTCGGTACCGAGCGAGTGCGCGTATGCGTATGCGTGCGTGTGCGCGCGTATGCGTGCGTGTGTGTGTGCGCGCGCGCGCGTGGAAACGCTCGCTCGTCGTCGTATTTTTTTTATTTATTTATTTATTTTCCTCAGCGTCGCAGAAAACAGAACGGTCCAATCCTGCGCGCGCGCTTTTATTTAACACCAGCAGCACGTGAAGCCGCTCGCTCACTCACACAGTCAGTCAGTCAGTCAGTCAGTCACTCATCCATCGGTCATCATTCAAACAGCGTTCGTATGGACGTTATAACTTTGACGGATCATATATGTGGAGACAGACAGAGAGAGAGAGAGAGAATGATGTGTTGCTATAGTAACGGCGCCAAACAGCCAGCCAACGTAATGACACACGAACTCTCAAGGCAGGATAGGTAAAACAAAACCTTTCATCATCATCTTTCAGTTGTTAACGCTTTACAGACATGACCATATAAGGGCATAGAAGGGAACCCCATTGCCCCCTATGATTTATATCTGTCTAAACAGTCTATAAGCAGGTGTCCCAGGGGAGTATCTGTGGCTCCTCCTCCTCCAGCTTGTGCCCCTCTACAATTGTCACTATATTCTCATCTCTGATGGGTCGAAATGTGTTGCTTTATCTATAGTATGTAAGTAGTAAAAGTGACGTTCTGAACAGTTCTGTGTGGGATTTAATAATCTACTTTAAAATAATCTACTAATGCGCTACTGTCTCAATGTAAACAAACACCTGCAGCAATAGATATTAATGAGAAAAGATAAAGTGAATATTTTGACTGGGATTAGTTTTTCATATTTTCACTTTGGCTGAAATAACAGCGCTGAAGTGGTAGAAGTGAATTTTATATACAACGCTGGAGTGGTTTTAAGACAAAACTTCATCTTTATCTGATCGACTTTTTCCATTTCTCATCTGTGATTCTCTCTCCGATTACCGAACAGCGAGTGTATTTGTCTGAGCACCAAAGAAGTACAACTTAGTGTAAACAAGGCGTCAGATACTCAACCTTACAGAATGTGATTTCTGTCTATTAATAAGTGAGACAGAGAGTTCTGCTGTACAGAGAGACACACAGACATGTGGTTGTGTTACTGTGCTCGCTCTAACACGTTATCATTTTTATAGTATAGGGCGTTGTCTAAAGGACGCACCACGTAAACAGGTTTAAATAAATAGTTTCCCATAAGGAAATGTTTATTTATTATAATTGGAAGGAGTCTCCAGTGTCAGAGCTGTGCAACAGTGTGCTGAATTTGTGTGTGTGAGAGAGACAGACAGACAGACAGAGAGAGATTGACAGGAAGCCTTCTCTCATCAGGCCAAAGAGGAAATAAATGCGACATAAAAAGCGAAGCAGTCGAATTGTAAATAATCTGCACCGAGAGGAGGACAACCGCAGGCAATAGAGGGGGCGGGTGGCTGTGTGTGTGACAGTGTGTGTGTGTGTGTGTGTGTGTGTGTGTGTGTAAGTGTCATAGTAGAAATCAGCACTTGTGCAACACTGGAGCCAGGCTGGTTGGTCAAGCAGAAAGAAACACTTCTTCCCCCACAAAGTAAATCTTACATGTTTAGAGGTTCAGAGTCGAGGTGCGAGCAGAGAAACGACTCAGTCATCAAGACTACAGATGGATTAGATAGAGGGAAAGTGAGAAAGAGTAATGAGAAATATATAAAAGTAAAAAGAAAATGTAAAAAGCTAGCAAGAAGCAACATTTTTATACATTTTGATTTTAGTGTAATATGGAGTTTAAGTATGAAGACGAACAGCTGAATTGTGAGACGTCCTGAGCAGCATGTCGTACCAAGAAAAGAGTTGAAGAGAGATACAAAAAAAAAACTTAGAACTAGAGATGGGGAAAAATGTATTTAGTGATGTATCATGATTTTTTTTGTGTGTCACATTTCTTGTATCACCAAAAAATCTATTTTTTACATAATTTTTTTTATTTTTATTTGTGTATGTTTGCATTTCTGGTAGTAATATGTTGCCATTCCTCTATGATCCTGCAGGTGGGGCTATAATCTATTCACACAGCACAGAATCCTGTGGGATAGGAGTAAATGATTTGCTGAGAATGTTTAGAATTGTAATGAAATCTAAAAATAAATTAATATCCGATCAAGATATTTATAAAAGCGAGGTACAAGGTTGTATCAAAAAGTTTCAAGATTAGCTCTGTTTAAAACAAAGTACTTTATTACTTACTACTCACTTATTAATACTTTATTATTATCTATGGCGAGTAGGGTGGGTGCGGCAGCTCTCTGATGATCATCACACACAAGTTGCCGAATGGTTGGGACATTGAGCTTGTTGAAGGTCTTCCTGATCCCTCGTCGTCTTCCGGTGATGCTCTTCCTTTCTTGAAGTGCGCGTGCCGCTCAAAACACGTCGTACGACTCACTGCATCATCGCTGTAAACTTGCATAATCATGTCAAGTGTGTCTGTGTCAGATTAGACCAGTCTCACGCAGACTTTCACGTTTGCTCTTTGTTCTAACTTGGTGTCCATGACGAAATATCAGACGTGGTAACGCACATGGTCCCACAGCTCCTGATGGACACAGGACCATGTCTTTTGGCACGCTGACTTGTGAAGGGCGGTGCTCACTGTGACTGTACATGCAGCCTTGTGCGGCCATTTGTTGGCCTGTTGCAAAATTAGTCTCGAAACCTTTGAAAACCTCCTTATACTTACAGAATTATAATACGAATCGACACCCAGGTATCGTGATGATATGGTATCAGGAGATTCCTGGTGATTCTCAGCACTATTTAAAGCGTTACTCCTCCCGCAGGTTGAAATTCTTATCCTGGAATGAAGGTGGATTTGGAAGAGTGCTAGTGATATAACATTATCATCCGTCAAATCAGTTTACAAACCCTCCAAGGATCCCTAATGTACAGTACACAGTTTCCTTAGCGTCTTTCTCAGGCAAAATAACCAGCAGATAAGTGACTCAGAAGCATGTTTCTAATTACTCCGTCCCACAGGAGAAACAACCCGGTTAATCGGCCTGAATTTGCCTGGCTTCTTGTTGGAGGGGAAAAAAAAAGAAGCTTTCATTTAATTATCTACCAGTTCACCACTTTAACCGTGTTAATGTCCCGTTCATTCTGGTTTTCTGACTAATTCTACAGGAACAAAATGATAAATGAATATAAAATAAGCCGCTGTGTGCCATGAGTCCCTGAATCATGTAAAGTACAGGTTCCAGTGTTTACCGTCTGGTGTCATAAGTAAACATAAGCAACCGACAGCTAGAGACGTTTACTAACATTAGCTTCTGAGGAAATCGTCTGTTAATCTTGTAGTTATCGCATGGCATGACGCGAAACGAAACCATTGCTAGTTAAAATGATGTCAAATGAATGAATAGTAATTTGGATACGCACACTCATCTGACCTACAGTAGCTAAACATAGTCTGCATAGTTAACTAGTTCAGCGTCAGGGCCGTTTCTTGTTACCATCGGTTTAAGTCATCACTTACGGCCTCCACGTAGGGCCAGGGGGGCTTTTATTTAAAAAAAACAAACACTTCATAGTAGTTTTACTATAGTATAGTTTATAGTAGCAGTATTATTTTTTATTTTTTCGTGGCATTTATTGGGGGACTCAACAGGGAATCCATCCTTATTTGGGTGATAACAGAACTAACTAACTAACCAACTAGCTAACCAATATCACGCTAATATTATAACTAATAACACCAATCGCCTACAGGACTTCCCTTCACCATGCTGAGTGGCGTAACGGTCCCAGGTCCCGAGTGTTAGAACCAACTGAAAGTAGTGCAGGTAGATTTTAATCCTATTAAAATGACTGTGTGGTTGAGGGCTCCCGTGTCGAGTAGAACCCCAAAATGTTCAGAAACGATCCTGACGTCTTCTCAGCATTTCCGCCTCCGTCAGCACATCAGCACGTCCCTCTTAAGGCCCTCTGGAGGCGACTCACCCTGACGGCTAGCTTTAATGCTTGAACGGCTCCCGTTTTCAGGTCGGCTACTGTACGGAAAGCCAACACCCTCCACCTGATCCACTTTCACACTCGAGGCTTCTCTCATCTTACAGCTGCGTCTGGAATCTTCTCTCATCATCACCTCTCTGCGTGTGAGAGAAACCTTCTCCTATTAAACGTTTTAACAAAAGCTGAGGAAGGACCTGGAGAGACGGGGGGTGTCCTGATTCCCTCAGACGTTTCCACACGTACACTGTGTGTCCCTACATTTAAAAAGTCTTTGATGAAAACATTCTGAACCGTGCCTTGTATATCACTCTATATCATGGCGTGTGTAAATTGTAAGAATGGTGCACATGTCTGTTGTATTAGCGTAGCGTATATTGTAATATAATGCATTATGTTACAGAGACGATACATGAGACGATGTCCCGCATCAGGTTTGTTCCTGAATGTCGTGTCGTTACATAAAAGTACAAATTCCTGCAGATTATCATGTGGCGATATCTTACCTGAGGGCGGCTGATAACGACTCGTCCATGTTTTTCCCCTCGCTTTACCTCTCGTTGTGGCTGCCAGGTGAAGAAAGACGGAGTTAGCACGGCCACTGGGATATTTTTACACCCGGTGTCCACTTACCTTTCTGGCCAGGTGCAGCACCTCCTCCCAGAACGCACCTGAATTATTGAACAGCTCCGAGCCAATCGGAGCGAATGTCAGTCCGCTATGAGTGTGCAGATATTAAATTTTCACGGCACGATAATTGCTTAACCTTTTACGAGCGCGAGGTCTTATTCATTATGGTTTGCCCGCTGAATTCTAGTTTGTCTTTGTAAACGCTGTCACGTTACGCCGTTAAAAAAAAAAAATCATAATTTCGTTTAGACCTCTTTTTTGACAGGAAGTGTGTGAGACGGACACTCTGTCCCTGAGTCAGACTGGGACATGGACATTGGGGCGACAGACTCGCTTCAGTCTGAAAGTTCCTTGTCTGCTTCAATCATGTCTTCCTCTTTGTCTCTGCTTTTGTCTTTCTCATCTTTGTGACCCAAATTCCATCCTTTAAGAAAGCTTTAACACTTTAACCTCACAACGCAACATTACATACTACATAGAAGAGCGGAAAATGTATAAATAATATCACTATTTTTATATATCCTGTATAATAAACTTAGAACTTGTAGAACGTGTGTTGCTTAGAGTCGTTGCATGTTTTAGTGGACAAAATATACGTTTTCTTTTTGGCCTGAGGGACGACGGACTGATGTGCATTATGTGTTTCCAGATGTTCAAGAGCTCTAAAGTTTCCCAAAGAGAAGGAGTTTAGGATGACGCTTGGCACACAAACAGAGGAAATGCTCTTGTACATGTCCTGCACATACACACGGCACTGAGACACCAGCGTGAGCCCAGGCCGTATTCACGCATCACATTTCAGGTTGTGTGTGTGTGTGTATGTGAGAGAGAGAGAGAGAGAGGTGTTTGCAGGTCTGTGATCCCTGCCCTCTTTTGCGAACCGGACTCAGATCCCCAGCTCTGGCCGTCTGACCGGCCGCTATGTCACAACCGAGCTGTAGCTGCGGAGCAAAAATAGAAACGCTTCACCTCGGAGAAGTTAGCAAGGCACGAGACACCCTGATTGGACGAGAAGCGCGATGTGAGAGCGTGCTCCCAGGACAGGATTGGGTCACACGTTTCACAGGGGTTTGAAGAGAAGCATTTCTGACGAGGTTAGAAAGCCCAGGGGAGAGCGAGCGAGCGAGAGAGAGAGAGAGAGAGAGTTACAGATGACTGCACCACAGCACTAATGCTGACTCGCACATCACAATAAGGACTTTTTTTTTTTAGTTACACGTCTTACAAATATCTTGTTCTCGCCATGTGCTATGTATAGCTCTTATTAATTATTAGAACATTGTATATCGAGTCCTCAGAGATCCTACACCATCCTGGGAGACAAGACAGCGGCCCAACCCGAGCCGAGATCCGTTTTCCTGCAGTGTTTGGCCCAGTTTATGTCTTTAGGCTTACAATATATATTATACTATATAGACGTTCTTCGATATACATAACATGTATGAGGCATGTACTGAATCTAGTATTAGTACTATAGTAACTGCTAGATATTTTAAAAAGATCCCTGTTGGACCTGGATGTGTGTGTGTGTGTGTACAAAATTTATTTTATATACTGTATGTAAAGCTAACACAAAACAAACACTAATAATGCAATGCATAACTGACATTACTCCTGTCCCGTAATGCACCACAGTACAGATGGGGCGGAGCCAGTACAAAGACAAAATAATAAGACTGCAGTGTTCTCATTACTGTACACTCACATTACTGTATACACACACACACACACACACACACACACACACACACACACACACACACACACACCATGTCACTAACTCTTCCTAGGTTACAATGTCTCATTGTTATTATTAATCTCTCTTACACTGCTGTCATTCTTTTATAAAGAATAAAAATGTATCTAATTTCTATTTATTCAAAGTTACAGTTCATATTGTAGAACAACCAGGAAATAAACCAGTCTCACATTATAGCAGCTATAAACAGTCACTCTCTTATCAGTCTCTCTCTTTTTCTCTCTCTTTTTTCCTGACTGTTGCAAAGCACTGACACTGGAGACTCCTTCCTTCAGTGTTACACGACGACATCTATAAAAAAAAAAACACATGTCTCCTTACAGAGCTCTTCACCTAACCACGATGTTTACACATTTTAAAATCCGTTCATATGAAGCGCTTAAGCGAACACTGGGAATGAGCGGTTGCCATGGAAACAATTGTTATAACGCTCTCGTTAATATGAACCCGCACTACTGTCAGAGCTGCTGTTATAGAGAACTGATCAGCATCTCCTGACCAATCAGGAGCCAGAGCCCTATTGAGTGTTTGCAGAATACCCAGGATGCACTCTGGTGTTTCAAGGCGAACAGGTTCTGCGTGACGATGCTGGAGATGATGCCGTACTGTATGATGGTTCGACCCTCCCCGGTTCCCTGATTTAATGGCAGCGTGAGTCGGGTGCAAAGCAAAGGCAATCATCCGACATTTTTCCGCCTCGGCAGGAGTCCGTTCTCGGAGGAGATCTCAAGGTTCTTCGACAGAGCTGCCTGCCCGCCGTTAGTCCGACTCCAGAGCTGCCTGCGTCCATCGTGACATCATCGTCCTGTCCTTCTGCCAGAACGGGACGAACATGACATCACAGCAGCCTCGGAGACTTAGACACGTGCTATGACTGAGAGAGAGCGAGAAGAGCAGAGAACAAAAGAGACAGATAAAGACAGTCAGAGAGAGAGAGAGACAAAGAGAACAGGGGCACAGACAGACAGACAGATACAGAGAGAGAGAGAGAAATAAAGACAGATAATGACAGAGAGTAAGAGAGTTAAGTTAAAGAGTTCACTTAGATACGATGAGCAAAAATAAATGCCCCCTTCAGCCAATAAAACTCTCCCTCTGAACAAGAAGGATGAACATGAACAGAACTCATCACATTCGTCACATCGAGCAGACTGTTACTGATCTCTAATAAACAGTTTGTGCATAAACACTTCATTTTTTTTAATAAGTCACATCATCATTCCTCAGTTACATTCACCTGAAGGGGACAGACACTGACCCATACCACCTCAGTGTCCCTCAGTCTCTCTCTCTTTGCCAGAGTCTTTCTCTTTCTGTGTCTCAGTCTCTCTTTGTCTTCTCCACTGTCTTCTGTGTCCAAGTCTCTCTCTCCACACCAGTCTCTCTTTTTGTCCCAGTCTCACTCTCTCTCCCTCTGCCTCAGTCTCTCTTTTTGTCCCAGTCTCACTCTCTCTCCCTCTGCCTCAGTCTCTTTTTGTCCCAGTCTCACTCTCTCTCCCTCTGCCTCAGTCTCTCTTTTTGTCCCAGTCTCACTCTCTCTCCCTCTGCCTCAGTCTCTCTTTTTGTCCCAGTCTCACTCTCTCTCCCTCTGCCTCAGTCTCTTTTTGTCCCAGGCTCTTTATGTGTGCTTCAGTCTTTCTCTCTGTGACCCAGCGTCTGACTGCAGCTCAGTGTCTCTCTCTAAACCCCTGTCTCTCTCTCTCTCTCTCTCTCTCTGCCCATGGACCTCTTCCTGCCACATTGCACCAAAGATTATCATCACATTCATTTGAATTAACCTAACAGTACTAAAAGTGCTGCCCTTTGACAATAATGTGGTTTGATATAATCTGGAAATGTGCTGTGTGGTTTGGGGAGGTCATTTTACAAATAGTTACAATTTGTGTTGAAATTAAAGACTTCTGGGTAGAATCAATGAAATAAATTATAATTTCCACACACACACACACACACACACACAAGCACGCACTGTACTGATGAGTCGTTCATGAACGCTTGGTTCTTTTTGAACGAGTCATTAAGAGTAGTCTCAGAGAGTGATTCGTTCATTTCCTACTTGCCGCGCATGCGCAGAGCATCGCAAAACCTCCGTGCGTTATGTACAGGGAACAGAAATGAGCGGTTCATCTCATGAGTCTTCTGATGATGGGAAATTCGAATCATTTTAGTGACTCGGTTCTTTGAATCTCGTTCATCAAAATGAACGAATCTTTTTTTGTGAGTCATTTAGTTTATTTAGTTCTTTTGATCAGAAATAAAATAAAATGTTACATTTTCAATAAACAGACACAAAACATGTCTACATACACACATTTTGTCTATAGTTCCAGTAATGAAAATATTACAAAGCAGCTAAAGGCATATTATAAACATAAAGAGCGGCTCACCATCATATCTCCTGGTCTGAATCATTTGTTCTTTTGAATCTATTGAACTGCATCGCGTCAATGGGAGTCACGTGACAAAATAACGAACGACTGAAAGCTAACTTGTGTCTGTTTTCTGTACAAAACATACGGAGGTTTTGCGATGCTTTGCGCATGCGCGCCCAGTAGGCTATGAACGAATCACTCTCCGAGACTACTCGACTCCCTACACGCCACGTGACAAAAAAAAAACGAACGATTCGGACCAGAAGATATGAAGGTGAGCTGCTCATACAGTTTATCATCATATTTCCTCAGGCTCATTGTAATATTTTCATTACTATAGACAAAATTGTTAAACGAAATGAACTAAATGACGCAAAAGGTTCGCTCGATTTGATGAACGAGATTCAAAGAACCGATTCACTAAAATGATCCAAACCTCCCATCACTACAGAGAGAGAGAGAGGTAACGCCAAAACCTCCCAAACAAAATCAATCTGGCAACCCTGCGTTCTGTTAGTGGTTTATTTTAATGTGCATTATTGCCATCTGGTGGGGAGATGATGTATTAGCAGTCCAAGGTCACGGGCTTGATTTGTCTCCCAATCTCTTCAGTGCTCATTGTCAGACTTGCATCTCTTTCTCTCGCTCTCCTACACACACACAAACAAACACACAACACACACACACTCATTAGTAATAAGTGCAGCTTAGCTCAAGGTGCTGCTGAGTGTGTTGGCATAAAACCTATGCATAAAAACTGTGTGTGTGTGTGTGTGTGTGTGTGTGTGTGTGTGTGTGTGTGTGTGTGTGTGTTAAAGACCTTGCTTTTTGAGAATGCATGTGGAAGAATGTTTCTCTTCCACTTCCCACCCACACATTATCGTTTCTAAAAATTACCTCTCTCCCTCCCAAAGACGCAGAAGGACGAATCCCACCCCCTCCACCCCTCTGCAGTGGAAATGCTGGATCGTTCCAGATCATACCAACTTAGGAACAGCTGTAATTGTGTGTGTGTGTGTGTGTGTGTGTGTGTGTGTGTGTGTGTTTGTGCGTGTGTGTGTGTGTGTGTGTGTGTGTGTGCCTCAGCCTCAAGGCTGAGTGGTAATGCAATATACAGTTATACCAGTGGCACAGCGGGACAGTGACGCAATTCTGGCATCACAAAGACAAGCTCTCTGCACTCAGATCATCCGAAATGATGCATCCTTTTCTATTCCACTCAGTTTCATTCGCATATCACTTTACTTTATAAAATAGACCTTGACCACAGAGTCAAAAAGGGACCCTTTCTCCTCCTGCGGCCTGAGCCTGGCCCGCTAATTTTCCTCATCGGTCTCACTAATGTGCTTTATAAACTGAGTTCTGAGCTAAAATGCATCCTGACATTTGGATTCTTTGACTACAGTTCGTCTATGTTACAGTCAGCGTCTTCACAGTCTCCCAAAGATCAGCGTCGTGGCATGATGCCAATCATCTGGTGTGCAGGAACGCTTCTAGCAAGCTGGAGAAAGACTGCAAACTGTACGCTTCATCTCTCTCTCTCTCACACACAAACACACACACACACACACACACACACACACATGCACAAGTATGAAGGTCGGAAAACAGCCATGGTCTATATAATTCATAAAAAATAGGTTACATTATATAAACAGGGATAAGACTTAGAGAAACCTACAGGACATGCTGCTGTGTCACAAGGCTGCTAGAAACTTGAGAGCCACTAGGGGGAGACAAAGAGTAATAAAGGGCGTAAAATCCATCATCATGAAGAAATTCAAATCAAATTGCAGTGAAATGTTTTAACAATCGCCCATGACCTAAAAATTAAAATAGACTAGAATAGAAAATAGACTACTCAAATAAAGAATATAAAATAAGATTATAATTATAAAAAAAAAATATATATATATAGTATGAAAATAAAATATAAAATAAGAATATAATAATAAATTATCCAGTATAGAAAATATAGAAAAACTGGCTGTACAATGTACACAATGTACAAGTAATAAAATAGAACTGAAATGAAATTGAAATGGAAATGTGTAGTCATGAGCACAGCAGCGTAACAAAGTGTGTGGAAATGAGTTAAATGTGCAGTGATGTGCAAATGAAAAGAAACGTGGCGTACAGTTTAATCCCAGTTCTTGCCCTGTCAGTTATCACAGCATACAGAACAAATTCAAGGGGTGTGAATATTTATGAAGGACACTGGCATGGGAAAACAATCATCACAAACTGTTGCCATGGTAAAGAGTGATGTAGTGGTTATCGCTGTCGCCTTGCACCTCCAGGGTCGAGGGTTCAATTCCCACCTCGAGGTCTGTGTGTGTGTGTGTGTGTGTGTGCGTGTCTGTGTGTGTGTGTGCGTGAAGTTTGTATGTTCTCCCCGTGCTTGGTGGGTTTCCTCCCTGGTCCTCCGGCTTCCTCCCACAGTCCAAAGACACGCAGATCAGGCTAACTGGCATTCCCAAATTGCTCGTAGTGTGTGAATGTGTGTGTGAATGGTGAGATGAGGTGAGGTGAGTTTCCTACCATGGTGATGGGAATAAACACACAAATATAAGAGGCAATAAGACAATAGTCTAATGGTCTCACAGTTGATAAATAATGAAGGATATTTGGTTACATTCTCTGAATTTTTTGAGAAATTTGGTATTCCAATACCTCCACATGAAAATATAGTATTGTAGTCGATGCAACACCAGCAGGATTCATGAGACCTTTAAGGGCTTTAATGACTTTTTTTTAAGCAATCAGTGTCTAAAAAAAGAGATTTACTTACATGGTATTGATATTCAACGTTTATTTGTCAACGCCACCATATGTGCAGATATACAGAATAACCGAGGTACCGTTTCTCTTCTCTCCCATCATGTGTTTACATTTTCAATGCAAAAAATATATTTAAAAAACAGTCTGTGCAATGTCAAAACAGTTTTATATTCAAGGTAGCAGCAGTATACTTGTAATAAGCAGATATAAATAAACTGTGTGTACTGTATATCCCGTAAACATCAGAATGAATATACATCTGAGTGGACGTGCTGTACACTGTGAATTCTGTTAATATGCAAATTTTTCATTAAAGACAAAAGATTTTATAATACATTTTAGATATTTGATTCATTGCTCTGTAACATTTCAATACAAATACTTTTGGAATCACTGATTCGGGAATATCGACTTGAAATTGATTTGGACTGAAGCTAACCAGTTTCTCAAGAGATATAAAACTGATCTCTCTGAATTTTCTTCTATTTTTTTGAATGTATGTATGTAAAATTATTTGGATTAATGCGGAATCTTTATTCACTATGCTGAGTGGATCAAAAATTAATATAAGGAAAATAGATGTTATATTTTTATTATGATGAAAAATGTTAAAAGTTTTAAAATTATCTGGTAATTTTTTTTTTTTTGTATACAAATGTAAATGGTAAGAAAGAATGTCCCATATCTCCCATTTCAAATTTCAAGCTGATTTACTTAGAACCATTATAAGGACCTTCAATCAACTAGACACTATGGATTAATCCAAACTAAATTAATTATATCTATTATAATTATAAAAGCGTCCCTTCTTATTATTTTCACTTGTATTTTTTTTTTCAGATGTAATAATCTGTTAATGTAATGTTTATAATGCTTTATATATGCTTGTTAAACGTTTTTAAAAAAAGTTTCAACTTTAACCTGTAAGCTACAATTGTTTTGCCCAGTAGGGGGCAGCACAGAGCTTTTTGTCTGTCCAGTGCATTTTCCTCTCATATTATATTACACACTATGCATTATGGTGGATCAAGTCTGTCCAGGTGCCTACAAACACACACACCCACACACACACCCACACACACACAGACACGCACTCGTAGTGTAAGTACAAGTACTAATGTTCCATGATGTAAACCTAAATACATTTGGTCATTTAAATGGCTGCAAATTCCAACCTTCCAATTTTCATGACCCTTTGAGCATGTTAAGAGCTGGAAGAAAACATCACACTATGATGTCACTCAAAGTGATGTCAGTCAGGAGGTTATTAGCCACTTTTCACATAAGGACTCGCCACAGCTGAACCGTTTGAGATATGAAAAATCCCTCTGCAATTTTGCATCCATGATATCTTGAGATCATACTGGCCCAGTCTGGTGGCGATCGTATGAATCCCCTGGGAGGAGTGTTTCAAATTCCATTGGATGCATTTTGCAAACGACCCAAAATACTGACTTGCTGATCGAGAGCCCATGACATGCACAGCAAAAGTTCAGTTCAGCTCAATGAGATCTAAATGTGTTCCAGGTTTCACATATATACATGCAAGTCCATGAGCTATGCAGCAAACTCTCACCCGAAGGCCCCGTGCCTAGGGTTATCCTACCGACAACGCCAATTTGAGTCCAAAAATCTCAGTGTATCGCATTAAATTAAAGCACATATTTTTTTCCACAATTTACTGTAACTCTTAAAATAAAGAAAAGAAAGACGAGTCCACTGTATCAGTTGGTCCCTGTAGAGGAGGCGTGGCCTCTGTTTCAGTTTTTTCCAGTGAAGGAGGTGTTTCCTCTGTTCCAGTGAGTTCCAGTGAAGAAAGTGTGGCTTCTTTGTTCTTTAGTCCTTCTGAAATCATCAAAGCCTTTGTGCCCTATTGAAAAATTAATCAGAAGGTAACAAGATTCTGTCCAGTACAGGAGCTCACATCAGACAGTCTCAAAGTTGAGGCTTATACTGTATAAAGTTAGAGATGAAGCTGAGTTGAGGGATCACCAGGTATCTCAGACGTCATGGATGTAATACATCACCCAGCTGAGAGACGCTTATGACTCTAAACGTTTATGACTTTAGGATGACTTACCAGAGAGCGCTGTACTTCCGCTTGGCTCCTCGGATGGCGAACACGGCAATGCCACTGCCATAAGACAGAGTGTAGACTGCAGTGCGAGAAGAGACTATGGGTTAGACGATCCTCCCAGTGCAGCCCTTTCACAATGTGCTCTCTCTCTCTCTCTCTCTCTCTCTCTGTATTTAATCTTTTGCATTTAACATTCAGTTTATCACTTCCTGCTTTTCTGATCCTGTATATTTTGCATGGTATTACAGAAGTCTTCACCTGTTCAAGACAGGATTAGTCTCAACTTTTCCAAGTTGTGAATCGTTATAGGCTCTTAAAGCAACTTCAGCCGTTTACACTTTTATTAAGTCCTATTTTTATAACGGCGTCTAAAAAATTATTTAACGAACAGTGCATTCAAATGCTTTTTGCAAATAAACACACTTCAACAGATCTGGCCACACCTAATAATAATCCGTAAACATCTCCCTACAGCCACTTTAACTAAATACACATTTAATGAATGTATTTGGGGACGTGGATGAAGATGGATACACACCATGGTAAGACCTGAGATGTAGCACAGCCATAAACAGCGCAAAACCAAACCCCCATAATGCATCTGGTGGGAATGAGGAAACAAGGATTAAAGAGGTGTTTCGTTCATGGCCACGGGTCATTTTCTGATGGAACCCTGATCCACGTACCTCTCCAGTGGAAAGGTGGACCTTTGCATTTTTTTGTGTGTGGAGGCAAATCTAAAACAGACAGCATGAACAAACATATATAGAACAGATACACAACAATGCACGTAAATAAACATCACAATGTGCACTTGTTCACAGCAGAATGTACCTCAGCAGAACAGAATCCCTCAGAAAGTCCCTGCACACCAGAATACACCAAGAACACCAGGCTATATCGTCTTCTTTCTTTCCCTGTAATTGTTGTAAGGTTTCGCTTCACAATCCTTCTCCATTTGTTTCTGTGCTTGTTGTTGAATCACCCTGGTCTTGGTTTTCCTTTCCCTCGTCTTCCTGGTGTTGTTCCTCCAATAATTCGTTTTTTTTTTTCTTTTTCTTGTATCCAAAATACAGAATCTGTCCCTCTATCTCTCTGTTTGCTGTCTCCAGTAATCACTCATTTGTCTCAATTTCCCCTCAACGTCTGCCTTCATCTCTCTTCCTTACAGGGCAACTTTATCCAACATCCATTCGGAAAAACTGCCCAGACAAGCACTTTCCACAGTTTGATTCATGCACCCATGGACACACTGTGCCTTCCCCAAAGAACAACCGCCCTGCATGGTCCTAAATCATTAGGGTTATCGTAAATGATTGTGAGACAGCTTACCACAACACCAGCCCACGGCCTCGAACACAACCATGAAGAACACAGCGAGGACGACCGGCAGCGCCAGAGCTATAAGGGCAAGAGAACACAATCAGACATTTAATAGTAAAGGACTGTGTTACTAACACTGACCAGCCAAAAAGTGACACTCTAACATTCTGTTGGACCGCTGCATGATTACGGCACCCATTCTCTATAGCATTTTTTCCAGTCTCTATGGCAGTATTCTCCAGAACATCCCAAAGATTCTCAGTGGGGTTAAGGTCAGGATTCTGTAGTGGCCGATCCATCCAAAAATCCATTGGCGGAAAAACGCATCATTATTCAGTACATTCAGTTGGTCAGCTGACCTTTTATTGCCACATAACGTTGCTGAGCCGAGACTTGAGCACCTGAAGCAACCCCAGATCACAACTGTTCAGATACACAGCTGTTTAGTCCCAATCCCTCTTCACACTGTGTGTGTGTGGAAATGCTCTTACTGTAACTATTAAACACAGCCATCAGATCTATTGTTGTTGTTTTTTTTACAATTTGATTTCACAAAAAGTGATCACATTTCTTCTTTGAAGTCGATGGGTCAGCACTATGCCTCCAGGTTTCAGTGATGCGTCTAACCCAGTTTTAGTAACTTCGGCAATCTCCTTAGTTTTTTCTTTGTTTGATGCAGCACAATTATTTGACCGTTCTGAAACAGAGTAAGATATATGATGGCCACTGGTATGCCACTGATGTGTCTTCTGATATGGTTGAGTAAGAAGCTTCTCACTGCATCAGTTAGGGTTAAAAGGCTTGTTGCACCTGAAACACATTAATCACTGCAGCAGGTTTCCACTGGAAGGCTCTTAACTATCCGCTTAGTCAAATCCACATGGTGATGATTATTATTATACATTTTTTTGGGCCGGGCAGTGTACGATCACCAGACCGGATCACATGCCTGATATTTAGTAATCGTCCACACACACACACACACATATATATATGTATATATATATATATATATATATATACAAGCGAGGCCCAAAAATGTATACACACTTCAACGTTAAATATACGGTAAACGCCTCTCTTCTGACAGTCACGATAGCATCAATGATGGTGTCACTACTGCCATCTTTAGGGGAAACATAATACTACACATTGCTGTCATAATAATTCAGTTCAAGTTTTAAAAAAGGAGGCCTAGATACCAACTATTGAAGCGTGTAAACCTTTTTGGGCCTCTCTGTATACAGTATATGAAATGGTTCAGAAATTTTCCTGCCTAAAAATGAAAGTAAATGTAGGTGTTTGTTTTGAACAACCAATCCGAATCAAGCTCTATCCTACAGTACACAGCATCAAGTGCAAACAAAAAACAAAAAACAGAACATACCAACACATACAAAGAGAACGTGAAATGGAAAATATTAATATTATTGATGTATTAATGTAACATTTATTAATGGTAAAATATTTTATAATTAATTATTTTAAGAAACTTAAAAAAAAATTGTACAATGATTAGGATTCAAAAAAAATGTTAGGGTTAGAAATCCACCAGGTTTGACTTTTATACATTTTTTTTATTGCACGATTAAGTGAGATACTGTAGGATTAGTGTGAACCCAGGGATGCTACAGTACATGTTTTAAAGAGTTATGTGTAGATGTAAATTTTTTTTACTACATTATAATAATTTTCATTGTATATCTGTATATTTGCAGATCTCGCTATACAGTATATTGTGATTTATAAAAATAAATATTTATCATTTTCATTTATTGTTTTCCAGCCATGTTTTTATTCATCTATTTATTTTTGTTTAGGGATTGATAGATATGTTTGTTTTATTCTCTGAATCCCAGAAATGTGAAGATGAAAGACTCACGGTAGTACGGCCTGTAGCTGCAGAGTCCACAGCCCAGGCCGAAGCAGATGGAGAAGAAATGATAAAACTTATCTAAAAATAAAATCAATCAGTTAACTGGCATGTTTTACAACTGTTACTTTCACTTTCAGTTCTTAAACAATTGTAGGAATGTAAAGAACACTTACAGTGATCGTACAAGTCCAGCTTGCTTTCTGACTCCATGTGAACTCACAGGCAGTTTCTGTCGTGTCAGGTGTAATGTTCAGTCGTGTTTTTTTATAGCGAGCAGTTTGGTGTCCGTGCCATGGAGATGCCAGTGTCGTCTTTGACAAATGATTAAAACTGGCTGGGTCACAAATGACACTTCAAAGGTAAACAGTGGAAATCCCCATCGAGTGATTTCACTTTCATCTTGGCCGCGTTTTGTTTTATTATTTATTATTTTCATATGTTGTGACATATTCCAAGAGTGTGAGTTGTTTCATTTAAAGCGATCTATCAGATTTCCTGGAAAGAAGCCAGTATCTGCCTCCTCTCGGTTTCAAGGCCGACCTCATCCTCGGGCCCAGGAAATGATATCACTTTATTCGCAGATTAGTCATGTGATACAAATTTAAATCCCCAAGCTGTTTCAATCAGTCGAATATTAAGCTACAGGATTTTAAGTAAAACTGTACCAAAGTATTGATAGATTAAGAAATATAATACGTTTACTGTACAGTTGAGGAGAAGGAACACCTTTTCTGATCTCGGAAAGAAAACTTAAAGGTGCATTATTCATTTCTCCTTCAAACTGGAGCACCTAGTGGTTGAACAGGTGAAATACAACAACACTGGATCGTCGTTTTTACATTTTGGAGCGCACCTCACCTCCACAATCCATACAGAGTGCCGAGGTTTGTGTTTCAGCCTGAACTGTTTGTCTATTTATCTGCTTAATAGCAGTAAACGTGTGTAAGTCTGCTTCATGCTAATTTACTGCTGCGATAAGGATCGAGGTGAAGCACTGCCCCCAGTGGCTGAGATACCCTTCCTTTTCTTCTTTACTCGTTGAAGTTGTAACCATTGTCGTTGTAGCGTGTTCTTCTGTACCACTGACCTCTAGGAGTGTTCTCCGTACCCATTACCATTGTTAAACGTTAAACGAACGATTGAAATCCGGCTTGTACTTGAAATTCAGTAATTATATGTCACAAGTTATAGTTGCAGCTTAAAAGAATAGGGTTATGAATGGCACGTTGAGCGTCACACAATATCACATCACCTGACTGCTCACAAATTTATTACAGAACAACGGGTTGGAAAAAGACGTTTCCTGTCAGGGAGGACCCCGGGTGTGTAATGTATATGTTATCTTTTACAGACTTACTGTAACGACAGGTGAACATGTTGCTGAGCATTTTCTAATTGAGTGTGCACGTGTTGGATATTTATATTTATGTGGATATTTATTATGTATTTATAGGTCTACAAATCAAATACAAATCTACTTTTAAAACCTATGTTGTGTTCAAGAATTTCATTTCAGGGAAGTGATTAACTGAGTTGTACCTTTCCTTTTTTGCATTTTCCAAACACCATCCTGGATTCACAATTAGACTGAGCGATAAAAAAAAAGAAGAAGTGAAATCTCGGTCTAAAATAGCCCGACATAAACTGGTTAAGCTATTTTTGTTTCAAACAGAGAAAAAAAAATTGCCTGATCAAATTTTAGATGAAAATGTATCATGATCATATATGACATCGCTTCCTGCAGCGATCAAAATGAAATCCTTAAGACAAGAGCATTATGGTTTACAGTGTAGTAGTATTAATAATAATAATAATAATAATAATAAGTATACGCTTAATAATATTTATAATTATACTACTACTACTACTAATAATAATAAGAACAATAACAATAACAACAATAATAATAACTACTAGTAGTAGTAAGTATTGTTCTTAGTGCCTCTGTGGAATTTACCTTACAGTTAAAATAAAAAGTGTAAATGGGAACTTAACAGCTTAAAGATACTGATGTGGCCTCTTTTTTTATGAATTTGGAGCCTGAGAGTTCTACAGTAGAATGATTCAATGGATGACGAAGCGTTTAGGAAGCCGCAAGGCCACGCCTTCTCACCGCGGCCCAAAAGCATGCTGGGTATTGTAGTGCGCGTGGGAGACACTGGGCGAGTAGAGCGCGCGCTACAGGACTCCATGTCCCAGCGGTGCAGTGACACATCTTTAAGGAATCACGTCTTTCCCCCGGGCAGCAGGATGAGCTCAGGGTCCCCCCCCCCGTCCCCCCCCCCCCCCCCCCCCCCCCCCCCCCGTTACTGAGACACCGAGCAGACAGACAGCAGCGGGGGGAAGAGAGACAGACACACCGAATAATAACAACAATAATCATTAAGGAATAATCACAGTGAGAGTGATAATGGATGTGTTGAAGCCGGGCGGGTGTGTGAGCGGGAGACGGAGGCTGCGGGCTGTACTTTGTTAGGGATGTGTGTAGGAGTGTGTGTGTGTGTGTGTGTGTGAGAGAGAGTTCGGTTATGTTTAGTTTGAGATAAACGGGTTCCGGTCGGGGTGTTAGCGGCTCCGCTGGGCTGACGGCTGCTCGGGATGGAGCACGAGGCTGGTCCCGGTCCCGGTCCGGAGCTGATCCCGGAGGCCGGGGTGGAGTGGCTGCGGGCCGAGCTCGCGCGCGTGTCCCGCGAGCTGAGCGAGACGAGTCAGGATAAGATCCGCGCGGCGGAGTACGGGCTCGCGGTGCTGGAGGAGAAGCAGCAGCTCGCTGGGCGCTACGAGGAGCTCGAGGCGGAGGCTGACGCCCTGAGGCACGAGCTCGAGCAGCTGCGCGAGGTGAGAACCGCCGAGATCAAAGCAGCGCCGCGTGCACATCCGATACCGTCCGATACAAGTTAACATGTTACAGCTGACACACGCAGACTGAAGTCGATATACAGCCGGAATAACTTTAATACCAGTCAGGACAAGTGAGGCAGTCTGATAGCAGCTGATATAACAATCTGAAACAATCCCACTCACTCATCGTCTATAGCACTTTATCCTGTATTCAGGGTCATGGGGGGTCTAACTTTAGGTTATTCTCCTGTCCCAGGAGGCTTAAGGCACAAGGTACACCCTGGCCAGGATGCCACACCCACACACACACACACACACACATACACACATATACACTCACTCACACACTACAGGCAATTTGGGAACGCCAATTCACCTAACCTACATGTCTTTGGACTGTGGGAGGAAACCCACCAAGCACGAGGAGAACATGCAAACTCCATGCACATGGAGACTGGAATCGAGCCTGGCCAAGGCGACAGTTCTGACCACTACACCACCGTGCCGCCCCTGAAACAATCTAATTATTTTTAAAAAAAAGTTCTGATAACTTCAGATACAATCAGATTCAGGTAAATACAACCCAAATGACTTTGATACGATTCAATAAAATCCATTTAAATATGATACAATCCAATACAAGTTGATATACCCCTAAAATTCCTGATCTAATTAAATAAAAAAGTCTGATTACTTCAGATACACTCAGATTCAAGTCAATACCACCTGAATAAGATGAATACACCTCAGTACAAGTCGCTACAATCAGATACCAGTAAAATCAGATTCCAGTCAATACAACCCAAAGAACTTTCATAAACGATTCAATACAAATTGGTACAATCCGTGTACAGCAGTACCTCGGCGTACGAATGTAATCTGTTCACGAGGCGGGTTCTTAAGGCGAAATATCGTATTGTGAAAAGCATTGTCCCAGAGGAAATAATGTAAATGCAGATAATCCGTTCCAGCTTCCCAAAAAATATTACTAGTATAACCAATTTCCAACACTATGATCATATTTTTTTCCTATAAAAACAATAAAAACATTTATAAAAGTAAACTATGAAATAAATAGACATTAAACCTCACTTAACCTTAATTTAACAACATTCCTCCAGGACCAAGGTGCCACATACAACGTAAATTAACAAAACTATCGAAGACACCTAATTAGCTAACTAGCTAGGGTGACATCGGGTAAATTTTGCCATCACCTAAAAAGATTGAATTTCATCACGACCCGATTTTGGATAAGCGGTTGAAGATGGATGGATGGATGGATCAATCACTGTTAAAAAAAATAAATAAAAAGATTCCATTCAAATTATTAGGTCAACTTTTATATATATAATCATATACATATAATATGTTGATATTTTTTGTTTTATTTATAAATTATTTAATTAGTTTTTACACAAAGAAACAAAAGAAGGCAAGGTGGTGTGATTCGATCAGACACGATGTGAGAAACTCTGATTATAATCACAGCACATTGTAAAGATAAAGACTGAGACCATCATATTTATTTAAGGTTGTAGGGTTTTGTCAGTTTGTTGGTTTGGACATGAAGGAAGCAGCGAGACAGAGGATTCCAGACAAACCTTCCTGTAGGAGACTTACAGCAAGTAATTATTTCTGAAATGATTTTGTTTGCAGGAATCTGGAAGGGCGGATTATTAGTGAATTCGATGGGAACGCAGTACTAGAAAGCATTTCGTAATTTTGTAGAAATTTTGGAAGAGAGGACCATTAATTGTCTAATAGTGACACGGCTGTCACGTGAGAACTTCAAGTCCAGAACAGAGATGATATATATATTTTCCCCCGTTTTTCCAAACTCCACAAACACTGATACACAATTAGACCGAGCGATAAATACAAAGTGAAATCTAAAGTCTAAAGTGACCTGGCATGGAAAATGTAACCCAACAGATAAAAAAAAAAGACAATTACGGTTTTAACTTTTTGTCAGATTGTATATGAAAAAGTATCATCATGTGACATCACTTCCTGTAGTGATTGACATGAGTTACTCAAGCCACGCCAGCGTCGTACTCACACTTATAGGACGAAAACTGGAAATGAAATCACGATGAGCCACTGATTTCAGTTCCCCTTTCTCACACAAAACACAGTCTGAATTTAGAGAGTTCCTGCTTATTACGCTGTAAGTACACGAGTGTGTGAGTGGAAATGCTTTAGACCTCCACTGATGATGAATAACGCAGTCTGGATTAGGACGTGGAATATCAGTGTGACGTGGGCCGGGCGCACTCATGTGGGAAAACTGACACGTCCAAAAAAAAA
>QMIH01001286.1:86101-127404 GCA_003987875.1 Clarias batrachus
ACACACACACACACACACACACACACACACACACACACACACACACGCACACACACACACACTCCAAATATGAACACAGGCCTCATTCTGGAAGACAAACCAGATCTCATGAAGGAATCAGACGGTCTCTCTGTCACAACAGGCTTTGAAAAAAGGTCACATGACTTCCTGTGTGCATGTGTGTATGTGTGTGTGTGAGGAAAAAGCAGGATGTTCACATTCCCATCTAGTGGAGTGGGAGTGAAATGTGATCTGCAGGACTGTCTGGATGTCTAACTGGGTTTAACACCAACACTGCAGAGATCGGAAAAATACTGTGACTGGACTTATACTATTTACTTATACTTATAGGACTTATACTTTTACTACTGGATGTATTTTTTAATTAAAATAATACATTTTTATCAACCATACATGAATTACACCACCATTATTAACTATACTGTACGTCTATACTCCACTTGTCCCTCCGCCTATATCCCTATATAATCTCTTTATCTTTGTCTGTCTCTTTGTCTTTCACTTTATTTTATCTGTCTCACTTCTTCTCTCTCTCTCTCTCTCTCTCTCTCGCCCCTCCCTCTTAGCATTTTGTAGCCATTGTTATGGCTGCGTCTTCATTGCTGTCTAACGGAGCTGTGTCTAAATGAAAGGGGGAGTCAGTGAAGGCTGTAAGAGGATCTGTGGTGAAATGAAGCTATAAAAAGCCTCGGTCTGTAGCTGCACTCGCTGATTAGCAGCACGCTGGGCCTCTAACACGTCCACCAAAGATTACAGTACGATTACAGTGTGTGAGCTGTAGTATTTATTTTTACTTTCGGCATGCGCTTTTATCCCAAAGCTCCGAGTCCGGTTCTCGCTTAGAGCCTTCTGGCTAGAAACTTTTAAACACGAGCTACCTCTCTGTGGTACACCCCTCATAACGTTCAGACTGCAGTGATTTGCTATAAAAGGGTCTAAAGACTTTCTCAAATACTCCACTCGACCAGAAACAATGAAGTGATTAAAGTTCCAGGTCCAGGACTTGAGCTCCACCAATGAGAAGGGCTCTAGAACTGGTCTAGAATATGATCTCCATCAGTAAGAGGGATATGTAGGTTGATTCACAGCGGTGCAGATGTGGGAGTTTTTCAATCCAAAATCTATTTAAAGAAACAGTACAGATGTTTGAGGTTTTGCAAAAGTCAAACTTTAATACTTGGGAGAATATTTTAAGCTGTCTGAGGTTTCAGATTTGTACCAGCCAAGTGAGCGCCGGCTTCACGCTGAGAGGTCTTTAAAGCTGTTCATAAAGAGCTCCAGGACACAGAAATACACGCCACATTTACAAACAGATACTTGAGTTTTTAAACCCTTTTTTCTTTTCTCTTTTCATTCTGGTGTATAAAAACACAATTATTTTTTTTGGTTGTTTTGTGTGTTGATCAGTTATTGGTTATTGGGAACTGTGGTGTATAATTGTTAGTTATTGGGAACTGTGGTAAGCAGTCATTGGTTATTGGGAACAATGGTGATCAGTGATTGCTGGGAAGATTGGCGATGAGCAGGTAAAAGTAAAGCTTATTTTGTCATACATACATTACGGCACAGTGAAATTCCTTCCTTCTTTGCATATCCCAGCACCCCTGAGCAGTTAGGGTAAGGGCCTCGCTCAAGTGCATAACAATGGCAACCTGGCTGAGCTGGGAATCGAACCGCCGATCAGTAACTCAGTGCCTCAGCCCTCTGAGCCACCACTGCCCACTAGGTATTACGAACAGACTCAATGGTGAATAATGATTGGGTATTGGGAATAGTTGGGAACAATGGTAGTTATGATTTTCTGAGAGGCACTGATTCACTCGTTTTTACTAAGAGAAACAGTGGTGGTCAGTGATTGGTTATTGGGAATGGTGGTGATGAGCAGTTATTGAGAACAGGGTCATCAGAGATTGGTTATTGAGAGGAATCATGATTAGTTATAACAGTAACAGTGGTGTGCACTGATTGGCTACTGGGAACTATTTTGAATATTAATCGGTTATTATTTGTTAATTTTATGTTATTGAGAACAATGGTGATTGGTTATCGGGAGAGTGATTAGTTATTGGGAACAGTGGTGAACAGAAGTGAAGAGTTATTGTTTATTGGGAACAGTGGCGATCTGTGTTTGGTTACTAGGAACAGTAGTAATTGTTTTTTTCTGCTTATATTAAATGTTCTGGTTTCAAACATGTACGTTTTACGCAACAGCCCATCCACCTGTAAACTTATCATATAAACATCAAGACGAAATGGTTCAAAACACTGCGAGTTTCCCTTCGGTTCCAGTTTTAAACATTGGTATACATCCAGCTACCAAGTAGTCCAGAGGGAGAAAAATGTCACATGACTAAACCAAAAAAAATTGTTAAGCAACTTTTAAGGAGTCTCTATCTGTTCTTATCTGTAAATACCAAAAGCTAACAAGAGCTAACAGTCTCCCTGTGACCCTGTGTGCAGGCATACGGTCAGGCCCACTCCGCTCAGAGGAAAGTTGCTGAGGACGGCGAGAGTCGAGAGGAGTCCCTCATCCTGGAGTCAGCATCTAAGGAGGCTTATTATGAGCAGAGGGTGCTGGAGCTGCAGGCCGAGCTGAGGCAGTCCAAAACTGCGCTTGCCAGTACACAGAGCGAGAACGAGCGACTGAGTACCCTCACGCTCGAGATAAGGGAGGTGTGTGAGAAATAAAAGAAACCTGTGCCACACATGCTAACCATGATTCTAATATCTCATACTATCGCTGAGTCTTTCATAACCTCAGCCTTTTTTATGTCCTTAACTCTGTCCCAGAATGCTGAGCTGCTGGAGCTGCAGCGCACTCGACTGCGTGATGACATCAGAGAGTATAAAGTCAGAGAGTCACGTCTGTTGCAGGACTACAGCGAGCTGGAGGAGGAGAACATCAGCCTGCAGAAACAAGTGTCCATGCTTAAACAGGGCCAGGTGAGATGGGAACAGGTGGAATGGCACATTTCTTTCATTTCAGTATAAATATTTTGCATTGTTTTTAATATACAACTGAAATAAGATTGGACCTAATTCAGACCCTGGTGGTACTCCTGTAACAGTAAGTGCAGCAAAAATGTAACTGTTTAATTCCATTTTAATGTAATTTTTTTCAATACCTTCTGCCTACAGGTGGAGTTTGAGGGTCTAAAACACGAGATCAGGAGGGTGGAGGAGGAGGCGCAGTACCTGAACAGCCAGCTGGAGGAAGCCATGCGGCTGCGTGAGATCGGCGAGCGTCAACTCTCCGAGGCTCTGGAGACCGTGAAGAGCGAACGGGAGCAGAAAGCGGCACTGCGCAAAGAGCTCACGCACCACATGACCCTGGGAGACTCTCTCCTTAGCGGCTCGCTTGACGGACTCAGACTTAGCGAATCGAATGAGCCCAACAACGAAGAGGCCATGCGCGCCATTGAGAATGGGCTCGCAAAGATGACTGACGACATCGATGATGATAATATGTCGTCCATGCCGAAGAAGAGCCTAGTGGACGATCTGCTGAGCGAATTGAACATCTGTGAGATCCAGAAGCTCAAACAGCAGCTTCACCAGGTGAGATTGCTCACATGGCTTACAAGACGACTTAGCACTATATCCTCTTTGCTGTCACTGATGGATGGTTTGCTTTTCCTTTGTCTCAGGTGGAGAGAGAGAAGGTGGCTCTCGTCTCCTCCCTCCAGGAGTCTCAGAAGCAATTAGCACAGACACGTGGAGCGCTAGCCCGCCTGAGCGACGATTTTGGAGCCACTCGACGTGTCCAGGTTGCAAAGGACAAATACAAAGAAAAAGACAGTGGTGAGGGTGGAGACGTGGATGATTACGAACTGGACATTTACGGCCCAGAGATCCTGCGCTGCAAATATGAGGCATCGGTTGCTGAGGCAGGAGAGCTGAGGGAGGAGCTTAAGTTGTTAAAGGCGGAGCTTGAGGAGGTGAGGTGGACTCTATGTAGCTAACAAGGTTGAGTAAAGAAACGGCAAAATACAATGGTATCCTAATGATGACAAATGTTGCTTTTTATGTAAATCAGGTTACGACAGCTCATGAGGAGGTGCGGGCACGGCTGGAGAGTCAGGTGCGCGATCTCTCGTCTCAGGTGACGTCGCTGGAGAGCGACAGCCGAGCAGAGCGGGCACAGCTAGCTCGACTACAGAGGGAGCTGGATGAGGTGAACACATTTGCAGGCGAGACCCGGAGGACACTCGGGGTGGCACAGGACGAGCTGGCGTCGTTCAGTGAGGAGCTGGCTAACCTCTACCATCATGTTTGTGTGTGCAACAATGAGACGCCCAGCCGAGTCACACTCGACTTCTACAGGGAGGGCAAGGACAGCAAGGAGGACAAAGAGAAGAAAGAAGGCCAAGAGGAGAAAACCGAGGAGAAACCCGGTTCGGTTTCAGTGAGAGACTCGAGGAAAGAGCCCATGGACGTTTGTGTCCTGTCGGCCATGATTCGGGAGCAGATGCGGCACCTGCAGCAGGCCGTGGAGAGAGGCACTCAGCTGGCGAGGCAGAGGCTGGCACCCCTGGAGCTCGTAGCTGTGCCTGATAAAGAGCAAGCCGCCTACATGGAGGAGATCTTCAAGCTCAGGTCACTGCTGAGCACCAAACGCGAACAAATAGCCACACTCAGGGCCGTGCTGAAGGCCAACAAACAGGTGAGAAGTCATGGCCTAGATATTTAAATAATCTTATGTGAATATTATGTTAATAATATTGTGCGTCAATAACGCTGTAACCACTGAGACAACAGCGGTCACTAAACCAAAATCGATGCACCATTATATAGTTTACATCATTCAGATATTACAGCTGACGTAACCTTGTTTATATAATGCAGACGGCAGAGGTCGCTCTCGCCAACCTGAAGAGTAAGTACGAGAACGAGAAGACCATAGTGACGGAGACCATGATGAAGCTCAGGAACGAGCTGAAGGCTCTGAAAGAGGACGCAGCCACGTTCTCCTCCCTCAGAGCCATGTTCGCCACCAGGTACCGTGCGAGAACCAACGCACAATAATAAAGATATTTTCTTCTAGAAACTTTACAAATTTAGGCCACGCCTCCTGTGAAAGGAAACAATGGAGCCTGACTGTGCTTGTTTATAGACAACCTCTCTCTCTCTCTTTCTGTAGATGTGATGAGTACGTCACTCAGCTGGACGACATGCAGAGGCAGCTGTCGGCCGCCGAGGATGAGAAGAAGACGCTGAACTCCTTGTTGCGCATGGCCATCCAGCAGAAGCTAGCGCTCACGCAGCGCCTCGAGGACCTCGAGTTCCACAACGAGCAGGAGCGCAGGGGGAATGCCGCCGCCGCCGCCGCCTCGACCCGCTCCAGAGGGCCGTTCTCTAAGACCAAGAACCTGCACGTAAGTCCCAATCCGTCCTGTAGAGACTCTAGCCCACGGCATTGTGGATAGTCCTGTGGTGTTCTGAAACCTGAACCCCTTCATTGCTGATCCTGTTCTCATCCCTGACACCAACTAACCTTCATCTTCATCATCACCGCTCCATCATCACGCCTGCATTTAACCCCGCCTGTCTGGCTAACACTAACCTCGCTGTGGCTCGCTGAGTGTTTGATGCTGCGAAAAACTTCCTGTCATGAGACTGCCAGGTTTCCAAAGAGCCTGTTTTTAATCTTCATCAGCTTTGGATTTCAGCTTTTAGTGTCAGAATTGTGATAAGTGAGTGTGTAAATAAGTCCAGTGTGTGTGTGTGTGTGTTTCTGTTATAAAGGCACTGATAACGTTCACTTTTTTCTGTAATAATTTAATTGTTGTGAATATGTATTACTTATTACAGGGGTGCTCCGATCAGAGTTTTTGGCCGATAAGCAGGCGATACTGATTGTTGATCACAGGTGTGTGTGGGTTATTGGGATCTGCCATTTAAAGTGTTAAACAGCAGTGCACAAACACAATTACAAAGCTCTGAGAAAGGCAACATATGCAACAAATTTTGTTCTTTTATTATTTTAGGTACATTATAAAGAAACTGATACCAATATTATAGCCTGTACTCGACTAAAGAGAAAAAAGTTTCCATTCGTTAAGTCGCTTCAAGGAGCTCTCACACACGCCGAAATGCCTATCTAAACTGCGACTGTCCTGCTGAAGTCATGACTCCCTCGTTATAACATGCAGCACGAGGAACAAAGCTACTGTAGGTTACCCCTTCCCATATAAGAACCCTTTCCAATAATGTGTTTGACTGTACTTCTAGTTAGTAACCTAGTGTCGCAGTGTAAGGATATATCTAATGATGGAAACTTCAAAGCGTCTTCCAAATGCCTAAATGTAACTGTCAATGAATAACAAATCAAAACTCTACACAGATCGACTTTAAATAAACACACACATCAGTCAGTGTGTATTTGGTGAGCCAATCATAGCGTCTCATTAGTAAGCAGTGAGGGCGGACATTTCTTTATAAATATCCGCCATAATTTCTTCATTTTTAAGAGACAGAATGTGTGCAGCCGTTGTGAATAGTCGCTCACTGTCAGGCCGCACACGTGGAACGGTGACTTGTGATGAAATTTCTAGTGTATGAAGGCATATGGAGGACAGTGATGAGACTCTTAGCAGCAGGAAAACATTTGAATGGTGCAAATGATTTAAAGAATGTCACGCATCCATGAATGACGATCTCGGCCGTGGTGGCTCGGAGCTCACTGCGGTCGTTCCTGTGAACATACAGTGAGTGGAGCGTCTGATCCTTAAAAATCGACAACACTGACTTGCTGAAGAGACGCACCTGTCTGTGTGAACTGTACACACAATCTTTCACCACCACCACTTGCACATTACCGTCTGATCACGGCTTCTGTGTACTGAGAAAACCTTCTACCTTGATGGTGTCCAAGTGCATTAGTGTAGCAGGGGATTATATAGAGAAATAAAGAGAATGTTTACTCTCTATTATATATAGTATAATTATAGTATATAGTACAGTATAATAGTTTTTAATAGAAATAGTTTTTTAACAGAAGAAGAAAGATTATCTTCATTATTGTACTGTCTGGGTCACAATGAATGACTATTCTCCTAAACATGAAGAAAAAGGTGTCTGTTATTTTTGTCGCATAGGCTAAAGTAGTTCAGTGGTTAGAGCTGGTGATTATAGTGTTCGGGTTTGATGTATGAAGACTTGGATTCCAACCTACCTTTTTGGGGGGCATTAAGAATAAAAGTGTTGCATCATTATGAATGTTCTATGGAGACTAAAGCCCAACACACCCCTGTCCTTGCCTTGTGTGTGCACTTGTTACTCCTGTCCGTCCTGTCTCTCTGTGGTGTAGTGGTAGTGGTAGTGTTGTGGTGTATGTAGACTCAGGTCCTACGCTGAAGGATTAGGATGGTTTTAGAGTAAAGCTGTTGAATCATTATGAAGACTAAAGCCCAACACACCCACTGTGTGCATGTTTCCTTGTGGTGTAGAAGATAGAGTTAGCATCATGTTTGTGGTGTTTTACCGTTTGGGTTCTCGCCCACCTTAAGAATAAAAAGTGTTTCATCACTATAAAGTGTTTTACAAAGACTAAAGACCAACCCATCCAACTCATCCATTTATTTATTTTAACAAAACCCAGAGTCCTACAAATGCCATTGGTCCTGGTTGTCTGTGTTCTATTCTACATGTAAGAAAAAAAACTATGATGTCATTATGACATGATTTATTTAGATTAAACTCTCAACACCCCTCAACATTCTTGTCCCTTTGTGGTGTAGTGGGTTAGAGAGGTTGCCAGTGGTGTATGAAAATGTGGGTTCTAATCTTGCTTTTGGAATAAAAAAAAAAAAAGTGTTGCTACAGCAATATGGAGGTGTAACAGAGGCAGTAATTAAATAGGGACTCTGTAGCTCAACTGGCTGAGCTGATACCTCTGTGGATTTAGAGGTGCTTGGATCAAATCCCAACCAGAGCTCCAGCTTACCTGAGTATAAGGGGTGTGGTTAGTATGGGGGTGAGTTGAGGAATGAGAGGGTAAGTTGGGGTGAATGGGACAGGGGAGTGGTTAGAAGAGATGATAGGAAGTGTGTGTGGGAGAAGAGGACAGGACAGTGGTTAGAAGAGATGATAGGAAGTGTGTGTGGAAGAGGAGGACAGTGGGGAGTGGTTAGAAGAGATGATAGGAAGTGTGTATGGAAGAGGAGGGGAGTGGTTAGAAGAGATGATAGGAAGTGTGTGGAAGAGGAGGGGAGTGGTTAGAAGAGATGATAGGAAGTGTGTATGGAAGAGGAGGGGAGTGGTTAGAAGAGATGATAGGAAGTGTGTGTGGAAGAGGAGGGGAGTGGTTAGAAGAGATGATAGGAAGTGTGTGGGGGAGAACAGGACAGGACAGGTGAAATAAGGTGGCATGTCTAAAGGAGGGTCCTGTCCTCAGACTAGGTGGAGGGAAGGGAGAGGTTTGTCTACAGTGATAGGAGAATAAGAAAGGGTTGGAGGAGAGGTGGATAAGATCCTCCTGGGGAAAGAATTGGTTTTTACATCTTCCACTCTCTCCCAAACCACAGGACCAAGTTCTCTCCCTTCCTAATCTGCCACCAAGGACAGGACCACATTCTCTACCTGTCTTCCCCAACCCCTTCCTAATCTACCACACACCCCAAGGACAGGACCAAGTTCTCTCCCATCACCTGATCCAGTCCTGTCCTTCTTCAACCCCCTTCCTGTCTTCACTCTTTCCCTACCTGACCACACTATCCCTTCACCTTCCTCAGGATAAGACTCCACTCTTCAGTGCTTTTTCATCTACACTTCCTCTATCCACAAGCCTCCTGTGTCATCTGCCCACTATGTCCCAACCACTCCTCACCTTGTCCCCTACTACATCCTTCTTCAACCCCCTTCCTGTCTTCACCCTTCTCCTACCTGACCACACTATCCCTTCACCTTCCTCAGGATAAGACTCCACTCTTCAGTGCTTTTTCATCTACACTTCCTCTATCCACAAGCCTCCTGTGTCATCTGCCCACTATGTCCCAACCACTCCTCACCTTGTCCCCTACTACATCCTTCTTCAACCCCCTTCCTGTCTTCACCCTTCTCCTACCTGACCACACTATCCCTTCACCTTCCTCAGGATAAGACTCCACTCTTCAGTGCTTTTTCATCTACTCTTCCTTTATCCACAAGCCTCCTGTATCATCTGCCCACTATGTACCACCAACTCCTCATCTTGCACCCTACTACATCCCACTTACCCTACACCACATCTGCCTATCCTCACCCATTCCTAACTGAGGACATACTATCCCTCTAAAGCCACACACACACTCAGATAAGCTGGGACTCTGGTTGGGATTTGATCCAAGCACCTCTGGAACCACAGAGGTATCAGCTCAGCCAGTTGAGCTACAGATTCCCTGTTGCAACTCTGCCTCCGTTACACCTTCATACTTCTGCAGAACCATTTTTTCATCTTAAACCCACCAAAAGCAAGATTAGAACCTGAACCTTCATACACCACAACACTAACATCAACCCCAACCCTAACCGCTATACCACAGATAGACAGGTGGGATGAGGGTCTAAGTAAAAGCATGAACCTTTATGCACTTTGTTCAACTGGGAAGCCAATCAAAGTGTGGCTGTGTGTACTGCTGTTGCTCGGAAAAAAATACAGGAAGTCCAGTACAGTGTGCATCTACACAAACATTCAAGTTCTTATCTTCCTTTTAAAATGTTTAAGAAGTGTTGCTGCAACAGTATGAACCTGTAACAGCCTGGACTCTGTAGCTCAACTGGCTGAGCTGTTACTTCTGTGGAGCTGTTGGCACTTGGATCAAATCTCAACCACAGCTCTGCCTTATCTGTGTGTAAATGTGAGGAGGTGTATCCTCTAGACCTCTGACAGCGTGTGTGGTTTCTGGCACCAAGCTGTCAGTAGGAGCTCCTTCAAGGACTGTGAGGTCAGGCCTCCGTGGGTCTGACTTGATTTTATCGTACATTCCATAGACGCTTAATCGAATTGAGATCTGGAGAATCGTCATGTTCCTCAATCCGTTCCTGGACCATTCTTGCTATGTGTCAGGGTGCATTATCCTTCTGAAAGAGGACTCTTCCATCAGGGAACACCGTTTCCAATGAAGGGGTGAAACTCGGTCTGTAACAGTGTTTATGTAGGAGGTACGTGTCAATGTAACATTCACACAAACAGCAGAACCCAAGGTTTCCTAACCGGACCTTTGCCTTGAGCATCACACTGCCTCTGCCCACTCATTTTCTTCCCATCGTGCGTACCTGGTGCCTTCTCTCCCGCTGATACGCAACATACACACTTGGAATTCCCCATGATGTAGAAGAGAATGTGATTCATCAGACCAGGCCACCTTCTTCCATTGCTCCATGGTCCAGTTCTGATGTTCATGTGCCCAATATAGGAGTTTTTGGTAGTGGACACTGGTCAGCACATGCACCCTGAATGGTCGGCATCTACACAGCTACATTCAGCGATGCACTGCATGTTCTGACTATTTTTTTTATCAGAACCACCATTAATTTTTTTGTTTGAGATTTTGTTTCTTTTGGATGGGAAGAAATGTCCTAGGCCTTCATGTCCTAAATGCAGCAATGACGCAGTTGCTGAATCATTTAGGGTTGTCCTCCCTAAGTGGGTTCTGACCCCTGCAACCTGGAACATCCTATAAGACCTGCAGTTTTGGAGACCCAGTCATATAAGCCCCATGTACACTGCAGGTCTCGATGCCCAATTCTGATTTGTTACCTATGTCTGATTTTTCTGACCGTCTGTTTACACGTTCTTTCAACTATGACCCATATCCGATTCATGTGTTTACACTTGCCATACCGTCTGAAACATCGCGCATACTTTTTGCACTTCTTGAGATTCTTGCACTACAGCCTAGCCAAGATGGACGAAGGCGAAATATGCTTGATGCTAGCTCTGTGATATATGCAAAATTCGCGAAACGGAGAAGGAGGAAAAGGGCCATAATTGCAGCCTGCGCATATGCTTCATTTATCGTGTCGTCAACCATTCAGAGGAATGTCTGGGTGCGAGACATGTCGGGGTCGCTCTCTGGTGGCTTGCAACAGATGTGGGCTACCGCACACTGGCGCATCTGTTTGGGATGAGCAGCACCTCGATGTGTCTGATTACGTCATTAAACCGCGAAGAGGTCGCAGTTTTAATGACGTACAGAACGCAATGCCTCAGAAAATCCGATCTGTCTGTTTACACGACAATCACATTAGCCCATATCTGATTTATATCTGATTTATTTCCACATATGAAGGAGGCCTGAAACCGATCTCGAAATATTGGAATGCATGCGTTTTTTTCCTGTTTACACGGACATAGAAAATATCCGATATGTGTCACATATGAGCAAAAAATTGGAATTGGGTCACAGTTAACTGACAGTGTAAACGTAGCTATGGACACCACAATCTGGACCTCAGAATCATTCATGTTGTTGCACTTGCACATTTTCTGCACTTTTCAACATTCTGCTGAATGTTCACTTGCTGTCTGATATCTATCATCACTGTCTGTCAGGTGGCGCTGTAACCAGATCAGTGGTATGTCACCTGTCAGTGGGTTTAGTGTTATGGCTGACTGGTGTATTCTGAAGCAGAGTTGTGAACTCTCTTCATCCCTTTCAGAAAAGAAGAGACGGGGGTCAATCATGTTGCCTGTTAATCCATGAAGCCCCTCCCCTTGCATTAGTACTACATTGTGTTGATGTCTTTTAGGGTTGTGTCTTCTGAATGCGTCTGATAACAGCAAGCTTCAGCTAACTTGTGTGCATGCTCTCAACAAACTGTCCTCCGTATGTGTGTGTGTGTGTGAATGATCATATTGTTGAATGTAATGTAATGTATAATGAACTGAGTGCGTGTTAATATGACATGTTGATGTTAATATGATGGTTCTAATGATGATGTATTTTAATGTGTTTCACAGTAACTGTAGTTGTCAAGGAGAATTTCCTTCAAAGTGGCTTAATGGCTGACTGCAGACGTCCTGCCTTACACACACACACACACACACACACACACACACAACACTCCTCTGTGCTTGACTGCAGGCTTCACATTACTCTGATCATCCACACTTTAGTTTTTTTGTTTGTTTGTTTTAATGTATGTGTTATATTCTATGTTTCTGTATTCGTTGTCATGTGATGCCTTACTTTACAGAATACATACCTAATTGCATGTATGTGACTATTTCAGGTCCACGAAAGTCAATTTGGAATTAAGGAGCGTTGTTTTTGCATTTTAGTCTTAATTTATTGTTAATAAACTGAAAACGCAGAGCTGCAGAGGGCTGACAGTTCTTCATAGCACATGAGCTGGGATTATTAGTTTTTTCAATAGGACGTGATGTCACACCGCAGGACATGCTGATGTGGGTGATGTTAACAGAAGGATACAATTTTTTTTGACTTCTTCAATATGAAACTATTAGCTGAGTCTATGCTATGTCACAAAAAAACTCTTGACTATCATCAGCTTTTATGTATTTCCACTTCTTTTTGTCAGCTACCTCTTTATTGCTCCTTTAATCTGATCTATTTAACAGAATAATAATATAAGTCTTGTGTCCTTTTTAAGTATTACGATGTTGCTTACTATGTTCGGAAGCAATCCAGGGAAAATGAGTTTAGAAATGGTGTGGATGTCTTATTCTTTAATAGTACAATATAGAAGACCAGCGATGTAGAAAACGGTAAGCTACTTCAGAACGGTTACAGATAATACACGTGGCTTTAATAGACATAAAAACCAAACCAGACGGACTCGCGTCTCCGCTCCTCATCGGGGCAGTTTCTTGTTTTTAATGCTGTCTTGAAGACGTCCATGTCGACTTCCCCTCAGCCCAGCAAATCCCTGTGACTATTAAAGTCAGATGTACGCCTCTCTGACCTTTCACACAAACAATCAGCAAGAGATTTCCACGGAGGTAAAGTGGTTCTTAAAGACGAGTGAAAACAATAAGTAATGACAGAAAGAAAGGGAAAAGCTGAAACCTGTACCTGTAAACTACACACTCCTGCTGACGTCTGGGAGACCTCCCTCTGGGAGATTCCAAGGCATGAATGGAAGTCGACAAGGTTGTCTTGAGAGACACAGAGCTCGGAGATGTTAAAGTGTTTTCACTTGTGCCTTTAATGAACATTTTTTATTTTATCAACAACACCAGAGCTGCATTGTCCTCTTTTACTTCTCTTTTATATCTAATGCTTTCTAACATGCCATTAAAGCCTACCAGTGTTCAATACTGTGCACAGAGCCGTGCAGTCTGAGTGTGTTTATTGTTTGTGTCTCGAAATAGGAGAGTTTGTAGAAACAGTTAAAAGGTTAAATCTAATAAGAATCTGCTGATCTTTAATGTAATCAGTGATAATAATAATAATAATAATAATAATAATATTTGAGGTTGAAGTCCACGTGCATGTCTGTGTGTCTCTCTGTACAGCAGAACTCTCTGTCTCACTTATTAATAGACAGAAATCACATTCTGTAAGGTTGAGTATCTGACGCCTTGTTTACACTAAGTTGTACTTTTTTGGTGCTCAGACAAATACACTCCCTGTTCGGTAATCGGAGAGAGAATCACAGATGAGAAATGGAAAAAGTCGATCAGATAAAGATGAAGTTTTGTCTTAAAATGACAAGTTTGTATATTTGTCACAGTGATGCGGTGACAAAATCTGACTGGACAGACAGAACATTGTCTGAAGCATAAAAATGTAATTAAAAATAGTGAATTCTGACCAATGTACAGACAAAAACATTAAAAAATATATATATATTTATATAGATTCTCTCACCAACAAGTGACTTCATGATTATTTATTGCTCGTGAGCTGAGTTTGTAAAAAGCTTCATTCTCTGAGAGTTTTGAATTGTACTTTACAAATCAAGGGGAATGTTTAAACATAATTAATAATTCTCGTTTTTGCGAGGTAAATTTGTTTCATAGCATCTAAACGTTTAACAACAGGCGTGATACATGACAACACACGACTTTTATGCAAGAATTGTGTTTTGATGAAACTTCCGTTATATGAAGTCTCTTTCGGTTCACTTCCGGTGCGTGAAAACTTCCTGAATTACTTCCGGCATATGATACAACTGTAAATATAACTTTTTGAAAGTAATAATTACAAGACTGTTAGTTTAATAAAAATTACATTATTATGAATTTATAATTACGTATTTTTCATAAGCAAACTTCCTTAAAAAAAAACACTCGCTTTAAACTGCTAAGGCGCTAACCCGGAAGTAGCGCCGGTACGCATGTATTTTAAAGCAAAACTCATTAAATACATTTAAAAAATAAATTTGCACAAATTATATATAAACTCGCAGTACTTCATTAAAACAAGAACAAAACGTCTCAGTTATCAAGACCAGTTTATAATCCGCGTTTTCCTAGTCTGACGTCACTAGCCACGCCCCCTTTAGGAAAGTCATGGGAGTGCCAAAACAAAGGGCAGGACAAGGGAACAAGATGGGAGGTTTGTGTCCAAAAGAACATTTTTACCTCAAACTATTCCACTTTATCTTAATGTCAGGGTTTATTACAGCATGAATTATTATTCCGCGTTACTTAGGTGTTATAAATCTCGTTTTTCGAGCTGAATGAGAGCTAATGTATGCTAGAGATTTACAGTAAAGTGTTACATCAGCTCATTTCTGCTAACAGACTTTTACACACGACTTTAAAGTTCTTGCTAAATATGAGAAATAACATTTTTCTCATTTTCATTAATGACAGTAAAGCTGCTGACTTGATCTTGTGCAGAAATTCACCTTTATAGTCTCTAAACTGAGCTGTCATCTGTCAAAGTATTCATTTATTTCTCTTTAAATTAGATTTAAGTTCAGTGACGAGATTTTCTAACAATTGCGTAACGTTATGTTTTAAAATTTGTAATTTTTCTTTACTAATAAACTAATAAATAAATATTTTTTTATTCTTTATATCTAGTTTCATTCATAGTTCTCCCCCTTGCGGCCAAACGCAGAAATACACTGAGTTTACACCTTTATATGAATAAAAGTGAGGTTTAGTCTGTACACTGGGTCAGAACTCATTCTTTCATTGATGTCTTTACATTTCATACACTGGAGGATCAGAAACCAGTCTCAGGAAAGTGTTCTGTCTGTCAGGCTGGACAGAATTTGATGAAACGTTTGCAGTACCTCGGATTGAAGTTGAATCTGAAATCAAAATGTTGAGTAGAAGTCATGAGCAGTTTTGTGTGGGATTTAATAATCTACTTTAAAATAAATGTAAATGTAAACAATCACCTGCACCAATAGATATTAATTAGAAAATATAAACTGAATATTTTTACTGGGATTAGATAGTTTCTCATCTGTGATTCTCTCTCCGATTACCGAACAGGGAGTGTATTTGTCTGACCGCCAAAGAAGTACAACTTAGTGTGAACAAGATGTAATATGAGTCTGTTTTTTTCTCCACTCCGGACATCAGACAGCTTTCAGGAGCAGTTAGAGACAGACAGCTGGTTCCTGAAGTCGGACCGGCGCCTGGACACCGAGCTGGTGGATAAGATCATCCTGCAGCTGAACAGAATCTACCCTCAGATCCTGACTGACAAGGAGGCCACCAAGGTGAGGCAGAGAATATCCGGAAACACCTGACAGGCGTGTGTGTGTGTGTGTGTGTGTGTGTACTCAGCCCAAGGTGGATTTCAGAATTCCTGTTTTGGGCGTGTCCCTGAGTTTACAACCACACGTATATATATATATGTGTGTGTGTGTGTGTGTGTGTGTTGTACAGTTCCGGGATCTGGATGTGCCCACGTGCGTGCGACTGTCTGAGCTGCTCACACACCTGCAGGACAAAGGAGAGGAGGCGTGCCGGGAGTTTTACCGCGCGCTTCACCTGCACGTCGAGGAGGTGTATTTCAGCCTCCCTACACGGCTCCGCCGGCGTCGGGGTCAGAGAGGCGCACACACATGTACACACACTACGCTCAAAATAGTTGCTTAAATAACCTGCATGAATAAGGATCAGGAATTAAACAGGAACAACATAAAGGAAAGATGTTCCCCAGTTCCCCCTCACTCGCACTCTGCTTTCCGTCTCATTTGCATCAAATTTAACTCGGCTTAGCCTCAGTGCATCATCTGGCCCCGCCCACTTCCACTCACCACGTGTCCTGTTACTGTAACTCGTGACACCGCAGACACGCCCCTCTGTCGCGTGTGGGCGTGGCCTGTTCAGACATCATTTCAACTTCTAACACTAATGAAGAAAATCCTCCAGAATCATCATTCCTGACTGACTGATGTGTGTGTGTGTGTGTAGAGTCTGTGGACCCAGCGCTGAGACCCGCCCCCAGAGAAGCCCAGAGATACGTGTTAAACGAACAGGGTGAGCCGCAGTCACCGTCCAGCTGATAATATAGACGTCTGCTCCTGTTCATTCTGTGTCTTTATTTATATTCTCTCTCTGTCTCTCTCTGTCTCTCTGTCTCTCTCTGTGTGTCTCTGTCTCGGCGCAGGGCCGCTCTTCTTCCTCAGCTGTTTCAGTGCGGTTGTAGGAGCAGCGTTGATGTATTATTACGGAGGTAAGAACATTCACCCAGACAAGATCATCAAATCTTTAATCAAGTCTTATAATTGCTTTTCTCATCAGGAACTGATCACATCATTATCACCAGTCTGCTCTTTTTTCAATTTTATTTTTGCTCTCTTTAAACGGATCTCACGTCTAACTCCTCATTTCTTTATATTACGTTAAATTAAATGATGTAGATTAAATGAAACAGCTGCATTTTGCTAATTAAATTACTGCCACAGCAGCAGCGACCTCGTTTCCCCTCTCGTCTGTTCCAAACACTCAGCATCAGCAGTATAATCACTAATCACCGCCTGATCATCGGTCATCATCTGCACCTGTTTCTCACTGGAAGACGCTTTTATGCTTGAATGATTCATGGGTCACTGTGTGGCTTAACAAACATGAAACTACAAGACAAGACTCTTGCGAGACTCAAGACTTTTACACAATATTTTATATTGAAACACAAAAAAAATGTATCTTTGTTTATGACTAATATCATTTTCCTGTGTGTGTGTGTGTGTGTGTGTAGATGTGAAGGCGGCGTTGGGGTCGAGCAGCGCTCTGGGCTTCGCCGCTCTGGGGATCGGGAGGAGGGTCCGAGACGTCCTGATCTGGTACACAGAGGACGGGCTGGGCCGATAACCTCACGCACTCTTACAGCTTTTAACAGTTTTACACTAACGCCGCTCCGTTTGCTTTAAAGTGCCTTACTGAGGTTTTTACAGGAGTGTGTGTGTGTGTGTATATATATAGATATATATATGGTGTACTGTAAATGACGTAATGCAATACGCCCAAAGCTTTATCTTCTCTCTCCTTTTAATGAACAGTTATTTTCGCTATTATTTCCACTAGAAAATCCCTGTTTTATTGAGAGTGTGTACGGGAGGTCGTCTACAGGTGCGTGCCTTCGTAGGGATTTTTAATGCACTAAACCTTTTCTTCAGATTTCTTAACGTTTATTAAAGTAAAAGGCTCTACGGTGCTTTTAATGCTTTAGGACCAGGGACACGCCCCTAATATATCAGTCGCATGACATGCCATAAAACATCACAGAATTATTATTATTATTATTATTATTATTACTACGGCCACTTTAAACGATGGGCACTAAGGCGAACACTACGGAGTCGTGTCCGAGGGGCGAGGAACCTCTGGATTCGTCGACCACGTTTAGGGACGGTCTCAACTCAAATTCCGTCATCATGTGTCAGTCAGCATCGTAATGAGAATCAAGTTCAGTTACACGTACAAGGAATTTGTCTCTGTAATGCCGTGCAAGCTGTTAGAAAATTACAGGAAAGCACATAAAAGGAAAAGCAGGAAGTAGAAGAAGAAGATTCGTCTTTGTGTCCACAGTTTGTTGAAGGCTCTTTTCTATTCCAGCATGAGGACTATAAAGACACGGCGTGATGAGTTCAGTGTGGAAGAACTTTAGTCCATGTAGTGTGTTTGAATAAAGTCCTGTACAGTGTCCACTGTCAGGACGGGTCTTCATCAGTGCATCTGATAATGATGATAGTGCAGAGATGAAGGAATACTTTATTATACTAATGTTATGATCAGAGCTGATTTATAACTGACAGCAGCGCAGTGAGACGCATCAGTCACTCACAGCTCGTTCCGCTGGTTCCCTCTCAGGAGACACCAGGAGACCACGAGGACACAAACCTGAGCTGCACAGAGACAAGCGCGCATGCAGGCGCACACTAACCCCGACCGAACACTACCCGGTACCATCAAACCCGTGCCGGTGAATAACACACACCCGTCCTACGCTAAACTCATCAGTACACACTCCGTCTCCAAGCACTGGGCTCAGACGGCGTGATTACAGCGCGACGTCACTGCTGCTGATTGCACCGGGACACACAAGCCAGTAATGAGTGAGGGGTCACATGGTGAGGCGTCCTGATGCTCTTTAAGAGAAACCGCGGACGCTCCAGAGTTTTAAAGTAAACAACACGTTGATGAGATTTGAGGTTTTCCATTTATATTTTTATACACGTTTGTTCAGACGCTAATGCATTTCAGTTCGTACACAACGTGGGTGTGTGTGAGACAGCAGTGTGCCTTACCTTGTTTTTGTACCAGTTTTACAAAACAACAACAAAAATAAAGAGCAATATATTAAACCATACAAACTCACTTGTTTTAGCATCTTTATTTTTCTTTAATAAAAAGTTTCAACATTCCAAGAACTTTATTAATCCCAGAGGGAAATAGCTTTTTAAAAAAATCTACAACCGTGCTAAAACAATCATGTTAAAGTAATAAAAGTAATATATCATCTTGATTTGTTCTTACAAACATAAACTCGTACATGAAAGTGATCTATTTACAATAAAACAAAGAAACAAACTGATGAGTAAATTGTTGCATAGAGGAGTTCAAATGGATGGATGGATGTAGATCATGACCACTAGATGTCGCTCTAACTTCAGGCTGTAGCCTTACTTCTGCTCATTTATATTTACTCAATACACACAAGTCAGTTTGTTCAAACCGTCTGGATAAAAGTGACGTCATCATATGAGGTTAAAGGAGCAGTTTGTACTTCAAAAAAGAGAAAAGACAAAGAAAGCTCAGATGTTGATTGTCCGAGGACAGGTCTGGTGTCTGATGTTCATCTGATGATGATTTTATATATCTATATCAGATTCATCTCCCACATCTCCCTGGACTGGAGGTTGTACATGTCATGGTGTGTTCAGTATAAAACCAGCAAGAAGTGAAACATTACAGACACAGGAAGCGTCCTGACCCACAGATTACACTCAGTACATTATTTATTCATTCTTCTTCTTTTTTAATAACTTGTTTAAATTCTCTTTTCTCTAATACTGAAAAGGTTTTTTAGAATCTTAGCAACATCAGTTCAGTTTTATCATTAAATGGAGAAACTGTCTACTCGGGGGTCTCTCTCTATCACACACACACACACACACACACACACATTACACATGTTTGGTTTAGCATAAAAAAGGCTAAAAAAATAGCTAGTTGTAGCTGTGTGAGCTAGAGTTAATAAACTGTAGAAATAGACAGGAATAAAAACGTGATATTAACAGAATAATGCAGTAGGTGTGTGTGTGTGTGTGTGTGTGAGAGAGTGTGTGAGACAACATGAGAAGACCTTCGCACAATGAAAATTCATAAGCAAAGTTTTAAAGTCTGACTCCATGAGTATAAAAAAAAATTTTTTTAATCGTAAGGAATCCCCTCTAAACACTTCCTTAAAATCTACACACCAAGAAATACATAGTTAAAGTTGTACACTTAAAGAGTCTTTAAAAAGAAATCTTGTTAAGGTACCTGTTCAGTGAATATTTACACACATACTGTACGGTGTTTGGAATAAAGTCGTCAAAGCTGCTGTACACCGGGGACGGCAATCATAAGGGACCAGCCGATACGATATTACCGCGATACCCAGGTGTCGATTCGATCTGTATCGTGAGTATATGAGTATCACTATAGAAACTTGCACGTCTGAACGATCTTAGCAAATCATTTGCTCAATCTACTGTACAATGATCAAGAGATTTAATTTGGTCATTTCTTCTACAACAGTGTCCGTCTCATCCCTGAAAAAGTGAGTGCCTCCACGGAGTCAGTGTAATCTGGGCAAGTTTCCTAGAAAAGGGCTTTCCCACGCTTCCCCATCTATTTTAGAGTCGGAAGTTTTCACTGCTCATTACTGTCTGCTGTAAAAAGCCCAAGGAAAGGAAATTTCCTCCCAAAAAAAAAAAGAAAATCCTTGGCTAAGGAAGCTCCATAGATAAACTTTCACAGCATTCTTAGCTAAACAGATTCTAAACCATTTAACGGGAAAGAAAAATAGCTTAGGGATGCTTTAGTTCTACAGGCTCTTCAAAAGCATACATATGGTTTGTAATTTACAAAATGCAAAGTGAGCGAACAGAAGAAAAATCGAAATAAAATCAATATTTGGTGAGACGACCACTTGGCTTCAAACCAGCATCTATTCTTACACTTGCACACTTACACTCAGGGATTTTACAGGATCAGGGTCCGGTGTATGATCAACCAATTATACCAAGCAGGTGTAGTAATGATCATCCACGTCCATGTAGGCTGAGATACTACAGGCATTAACTGAAACACAAACAGCTGTGTAGGTTTAAACAGCCAGACTCTCTGACCCGAACCTGAACCCAAACAAACTGCTGTGATCTTTGCTGCTACTCATAAGGAACGTTTACTGTTTACCGTTTCTCCTCCCACCACCTCAACTCATCACCTCATTAACGCAAAGGACTGGAATGTCAGGTTGTCGCGTTGTCATTTGTTTGCACATTTGCGCGTGCACTTTAACATGTTGAAGGAATGTTGCTGAATGTCGAATACGGTTGAAATGACAATAAAAGCCGACTTGAACTTGATAAGGTGAGGGTGTGGAAGGCAGTTTCATGTCACATGTCACACACCACGACAGATTTACAGCATCAGCACGGCCTCTCTCTCCCAGGCAATGACTTCCGAGCAAACTGTGGTTTCCCGATGTCGAGGACCGTGGAAGCAGTGACCAAGTCGACCAAGGAAACACGACATGCTAACTTTCATTTCAACATCCGAAGATGTACAGCAGCGCCACCTGCAAAGAACTGGCGGAAAACATCTGCAGTCAGAGGCCAGACGTGGTCTTCATGGAACAATCTCCAGACCTCCACCATGGAAACAGAGAGCAGGACGATAATGAGTGTCTATATCTCCAGAAGATCTGAGGATAGTTCTCCAAGAAGTTTTGAACAACCCACAGTACCTGCCGAGTTCCTTCAAACACCGAGTGCAAGTGTACCTAGAAGACCTGATGGCGGTTCTGGTTTTGCAGGCAAATGGTTGTCACACCAAATACTGACTTGATTTAGATTTCTCTTCTGTTCATCTACTTTCCATTTTGCTAACAGATAAAAAAAAAAAACTATTAACACCTCTATTTTGGAACGCATTCTGACTTTACAGCGTTTTCTTCCTTCTGATGCAAGTCAGTATTAAAGTCCATGAAAAGCAATCTGCTCCTGATGGGTGAGATCCAGCTTTTCTGTTGCCTGTGGTTTCCTCATGTCACAAATATACAAAATACTGTCTGTGTGTTGCATTTTTGAGTCATCTGCAAAGTAAATTATTCGTGTTAATTCATTAAGAGCATGACGCATTAGTGACTCATTAGTGACTCATTAGTGACTCCCTGTGCTCGAGTCTGGACTTTGGTAAATCAGAGGCAGTGTGTACTGTATACCACACCATGCTCCTCGAAGCAGGCTCTTTCCTTCCAGTCCTGTCGGCGGGGTGATCATTGTGAAACTGTATCCCAGAGAGCTTTTTGTTTCATTTGCCTTTAGTAACAGAAAACCTACAAACATCTACAACACAAACATGAAACACAAATCACATGAAGGTAAAAAAAAGAAATGCAGCAGGCAGTCCTGTTTGTGTCTCTCGCAGCAGGAAGACTCGTGGAGAATCTCAGCAGGTCTGGTGGCGCTCGGTAGATCTCAGGATCGCGTGGGCTTTCCTGCAGCCTCAGACCTGAGAGAGATTTTCATGCAGAAATCAGTCTTACGTTTTTAAACCAAGAAGCCTTGTATGATGGTGGCGCTGCCTTTACACGCCTCCTGCACCGTGAGACCTACAGCTGTACAGTTGTATGCAGATATACAATATTAACCGGATTTGTGAAGAAATGCTTGGACCCCAGCGATCGCTGCTTGTGGCATTATTCTTTTTCTTATTTGTGAAGTTTTGGTTCGTTATATTCTGGATTTATCCTAAACATGTAAAAATGCTTGAATGTTCACTCCTGCTGAGTTGAAACCCTGGCATGTGGGATCCATAACGACATATGAATATGAAAAGTGAAGAAGTCGGCGAGTGTGTGGACGTTTCTCAGGACACCGGGCGTCAGTGTGTCTTGGTGTGTGTACCTGATACACGGTGATCACGCGCTGGTGTGCGGTCTCTGCACGCCGAACGCCGTGATGAAGACGTTGACGACGACGATGATGAAGACGAGGGCCGTGGAGATGTTTTCCAGGATGTTCAGGTGATAGTGCTTGCTCTCGTCGTTCAGATTCCACTTCACTGAACGAAGACACGATGGAGAATTAATGAACAGTAACAGTAACACACATCATTCCGTACTTCATGTTACACTCGTGTCTTTACCCTTACATATCACATTTTCGGAACATCCCGTATCATTCAATTTCTGTTTTCATTACAATGTGCCGCTTATAAATCTGTAAATTTGTAGCTTGTACATGCGTTATCGCAGTAAGATCTTTCTGTTCTGTCCTATCTCTCTATTTTTAGGCCACGAACACTAAGTAAACATTTCACTGCATTTCACACTATGTGTGGTTGTGTACATGACAAATATATATATATATATTTAATAATATGTTGATACTTATGTTGAGCAAAAGGAAGTTCTTAGTTTTGTGTGTGTGTGTGTGTGTGTGTTGCTCACCGATGAAGATGAGCAAAACCCCGACGATGACCTGCAGGATGAGTGAGATGCTGATGAGAGTGATGAGCGCTGAGTAGAAGCTGAAGGTCGGACCCTGCTCCAGCACGGCCTTCAGCTGAGACGCGTTAGCCATCAGCAGCGCTACGTCCAGCATGCTCTCCGCCGCGCTCTTCTTATTAGCGTAGTTGTTCATGTTGAGAGGGCGCGCCATCCTCCTCCTGGGTCCCTGCACACACACACACACACTGTTATTACAGCATCCTGAGCATGGGTGATGAACAGTAATTACACTGCGATAAATAGAGCATCGCTGAGGAAATGATGCGTTTTAAAAAAGCCTACTATTACAAGACATTTAACATCTGGAGGATTGGAAACCTGACTTTTTTTTTTACTGTTTATCACACACACTTTTAACAGCTTTAACACCATGAAGAGATCTAAGAAAAGAATACTAACATCACACTTGGGACTTTAAATTTCATTCGCTAAATTCTGATTGGTCAGGAGGTGTTGATTAATTCTCTACAACAGGTTTACTTTAATGTGCTCGTACTAATTATAATACTTCGTCCTTTCTATGGTAACGGCTCTTCAAGCTGATCCCTGATCTGGTGAAGTTTTCCATGGAAGGAGTCTCCAGTGTGAGTGCTTTGTACAGTCAGAGGTAAAGCTGTAACTCTTCAGTACAGAGGTGTTTAGGTTTTCTTTGCAGTTTGACCCCAACATGTGTTTCATAGCGAGAGCGAGAGAGAGGCTAGTGAGGGAACGACTGTCTTAGCTAACCCTGTTACGTAAACCTTTCACTGTTCTGAGATCAGTGTGAAATTCCAGGCACGAGACGCTGTGTGTTTTTCCCACAGAGGAAGTGAAAGGCAATTCAGGGTTTGCTGCAGGAAGACTGATGGCACTGATGGTGGAAGCAGAAGGACAGAAAGGTCACGGATAACCCGAGAGCATTTCCTTCCTCATACTAAACAAACGTTTATGCACTTAAGTTTGGAGATTGTGGCTGAAGGTTTTTGGTTGGAACAGAAGGTGAGGTATCCAAGCCCAACACCATTCAAGCTGACTCCACAGGGCTCCTGCGAATGGCCCCCAACCTTGTAGATTTTCTTGAGAACACTGGCGTACTACTGCAGGGTTCCTGGAGCTCCTGGGCTCTCTTCAGTCTCAGAAATGTCAATTCTTTATGTAGACTATTAATGAGAAAAGAAATCTATCCATTTCTCCCAAAACGCTCTCCTGGCACTTCCCAAAGTTGCAGAGCTTTTCTGGTTCTCCGAGATCTCATGGTCTAAGCTTATGCTTAGCTTATGGTTTCCGCGGCGCTCATGATGCTCTCGCCGTGCTCTACCTCGGTCTCTCATCGAGCACTCCTCACCTCTCCTCGTTCCTGCTCAGGCACTCCTCGTCCTCGGCGTTCGCAAAACCACAAGATAGACGGATATTCCTGGTTCTCGCCACACGCTGCTTCAGCATCTTGTCCTTATCAAAACTCTCATCATATCCGTATGCCCACCTCTTCTACGGTCAGGGAAAGTACATTTTCCCAGCAAATTCATACTATTTGAGATTATTTCTCGTCGGACTCCTGTGTGCATGTAAGAGGCTTTAACTCTATCAGCTACGTCGTGGCCGCCCCTGGGCTCAGAGCCCAACCTCCTAGGAAATGTTACAAAAACCCATGTTAAACACTATAACTTCTGAGTGCACATGTTTGACCCTTAAATAAAGCACATGTCAGTTTTCTGTAGTCTAGCCGCTAATATTCATCCTCACTCAGCGATATTTGCACATATTAACTTCTTACTCTTTGTATCTGTTGAAAACGTCTTCCTTTATCGAATCAGAGACCAGCAGATGTTGGGATATCTTTCAAGCAGAAGTTACTCTTTACTGAGAACTCGCCGTGCATCGGTCTAGTCATCCAGGTCTGACTAAAAGCCCTGGAGAGTTTATACCTCTCAAGGCTGATTGATACAAAGAGGTGGAGACAATCTAAACCAAGCAAACAAGTGCAGTACAGGAATCAGCATGGTAACTGCATTTCTCCATCCCTGATCTCATCAGCACAACAGTGTCACTCATATGCGTAGGTGCTAATCTAATCAGCCTGACAGTATCGCCTGCACCTTAATATTATCAAATAGAGACAAAGGCGGTGGTCAGGGGGTACATAAAGACAAAACGCTAATGTTAAGGTGGGGTTGCCAGACTTGATCTTCTTAGAATGTCGTCATCTTTACCTCAAAATGTTTACATACTATTACGTTGGAACATTTTTAAAGTTAACATTTTATACATTTGTAATCCAACATATCTTATTTATTAGTTATTTCTGCTTTTGACGTTTTATGTTTTTGACTACATTATTCATGACTGATGAGCTGTAATCGCTCCCACATGTTTATTGTCTGTCACTATCTTTGCGACTGGATGTTGGAAGTTTTCTTTGGGATCAATAAAGTATCTACTATTAGTCAAATTATTATCTATTAGTCCAAGTCTAAAATGTCCTTCAGCCAAAAAATATAAAGACACAACGATGCTTAAAAGGCTCAAATAGCGACAAAGAATCAGGAACTTTTTCGATTTCCTCTCTGACAGGAGAAACAAACGGCGGGTTTGTGTGTCACTTAAATACAGGATGCTGTGGAGCTTTAGTCATTGTGTGTGTTATTATTGTAGCGTGGTGGTGTGTGTGTTTGTAGGTTGTTTTCCGGTCCGAAATGTGTCCAAAGTGAGGTTATGAAACTTACGGCCTGATAGGTGTACACCAGAACGTGTGTGTGTGTGTGTGTGTATGGGGGGCATAGAGACCTGGTTTTATACAGAAGTTAAACATTACATCGACCTGTTACCCTGATGAAGCTCACCCGCTAGACACGAATGTCGGGTTTATCAGGTTAACTCGCCTTTTAAATGTACAACTTTTACTCTAGCGTAGCTTACTATACGCTCAGGACTCTTGTTTTGAAATGACGTCATGACGCTGGGGAACAGGATTATGGGATTTAAAATATTGAAGACGCGTGAAGCCAGAAGCACCGGCCTGCAGATCTGTGGTATCTAGGCAAACCCGCGAACACGGGGATCACGTGACCCGCTGAGAGAAAACAGGAAATAGCTCCAGTGCAGCGTCGTCCTTAATGCGGCCGGTCCAAGGTTAAGACAAGGGAAAACACAACACACAATTCCAGAGATCCACACACACACACATATATATATATATATATATACACACATACATATATCAGGAAACGTGTTGTGAGAGTCGCGTTCTCAGTCTCACTATGAAACACGTTAATGTTGAACATGTGTGTGTCGGTCTGGTGTTTGGAATCCGGTGGCGCGTCTTCGTTCGTCTGTGTTTATGAAGCTTCAGCAGACGGACGCTTTTGTGTGTCAGTGCTTTGGGTGGATCCCTGGCGCTGTTTAACAGACGAGACCTTGTGTGGGACTGCAGACAGACTCAACACACACACACACACACACACTCTCTCGGCTCCTCTGACCGAGTCATTTATCTGAATGCTGCAGTCTGTGTTATCTCTTTTTTTTTTTTATCCCTGCTTACACGGGATCGCTCTCTCCCTCACACACACACACACACACAATTTCTCAACCCTCTTCTAAATGTCATGTGTCGCTCAGATCTTTAAAACCTTCCTCATGTTGAATATTTAGAGCTGAATTCATCTGCAGTGTTACAGCGTGGTGTGTGTGTGTTCGCGCGCGCTTCTTCCCTTTCCTCTGAACAAAACACATTTTGAAACACTCGGGTTTCTGTGAAAAGTGGAAGAAGCGAGACTCGCGCACACGCCGCCCCACACTTGGTGTTTCTGCTTCCCGACACGAGCGGCGGCCGTTAATGAGTTCAATAGCCGCGCGTGCCGCATGTTAGTCCCCTGATTATTGGATACAAAACGTTCTAGTGTTTAATTAAAGAGCAGTAGACCATAATATACAGAAGTAAAATTATAAATACAAAGGTGAGAAAATAAGAGTCTGGTAAAATGAACAACTCCTAAACAACTTCCTTAAAAAAAAAAAAAAAATCATTCCCCAAACTGCAACAGTATGTGTTTGTTAAAACTCAACCTATTACATTCTGAATTGCAAATACAAACACAGTAACAATAATAAAAAAAAAAAAACTTTATTTTAAAAACAGATATACATACAGATTTAAACTAAGGCATTTAACACTACTACTAATAATAATACTACTAATAATAATACTAATAATAAAGCACTGCCTTCATGCCAAAACTGCAGTTATTGACTTTTCCACCGTTATATTCTTGATCAACACTTAACCACCTGAGGGAACATCATAACCAGGCACGAAAGTGACTCATACTCGTAACTAGATACACACATCACCTCAATTAACACACATTCTTTACTAGCAGTCATAAGTATTCCACTGGTGAAGTAGCTTGAACTTTTTCCGATCAGTGTAATGAAGCTCCTGATGCTAATATTAGCCTCGCTTTGTGTCACTCTGGGGACTGGAGGCTGAGGCACTGATGTTGTATGCTTGTGAAAGGTTGGCTTAATCTTAGACAATTTCTATTATTTCCTCCAGCCTCTCTTCTCTTCCCTCTACATTAATTACTATTCAACTCAATCCCAATTTATTTATTTAGCGCTTTCAACAACGGACACTGCAGAGATCTATCCAAAAGTAGGTTCATCCCAGAACAACAAGAAAAAAAAAAGATCTGATTTATTGCTTGGTCACTTGTGACTAATGAGCCCTGACTCAATACCAAAACGTACAATCATAAATAAAATCATTCTACAGTTGTGTTATGTGCAAAAACCCCATAATTGTTTAATAGGAATATCTTTCTTTCTCTTCTCTATTTTGGGTCCTGTGCAATCGAACAAACAAACAGTCTTCATGTCGTGTGTCACATCCTCTGAGCGAAATCCTGACACCATCGTATCATACACGTGTGGAAAGCAGTTGATGAACCTAATAATACTCACCAGATATTATATACTGTATGTGGTGAATATTATTATTCCTAACAGCTGCTTTGTTGAGAATAAAACAACTTCTTTTACTTATCATTTACGTTAGAGATAAAGAACATTACAATACCAAATAATATAGAACAAAATAAATTAACGACATTAACTTCAATTAGCATTATATTTCATAATTCTGCTCACCGAACCAGAGCTCAGGGAAACCAGGTACTTTTTAGAAACAAAAGTTCAGACCTTTCGCAAGATTAATGAGTGTCAGAATGAATGGACTTTCATATGACCTCAGCCAGGCACGGCGGTTAGCAGCGCTGAGAAAGAGAACCTGGTGTCACTATTTCCACGCGTCCCGCACCGCAGGACATAATGAAACTGAAACTCGGGTAGATGGTGAGAAGGGAAAGTCGAGGGATTTCTGTTATTTAAACATGAACTCTGGTGAGTGTGGTGACAGAAATTTTCCTACTTTTCTAAGGCTTGGAGTTTTCACGGTTAACATTAACAAATAGTCTGTCAATCATTTGCAGATGTGCGGAGCAGAGTCAGTAGGAGAGAGGAAGAGTGAGCAGAGGGACCCCAAACCACAAGCCTACACTATAAACCCTAATGCGCAAAGTAATTCAACTTACTGAGTGCTGTTAAGTTAAACAATCACAATTAGGTCAAATTAATAGGCCTTAATGAGTATTTAGAACTTTTTGGTATTTATGAGTTTGTAGAAATGACGCTTTTCAAGTTAGCTGAACAAGTTTGATATGGTAAGCCACAGTAACTGTCACCTTAAAGTTCCACCAACTTAAAATCTTTCAGCCGAGCGATTTTGTGTCTGACGTCATAAATGCACATGTGAACTCCTCACATTGAATTGTTTTGATCAAGATGGTGGATTGGTGTGTGTTCACATAATATTTACAAATCTTGGTACCCTAAAGTACCAGAGCACTGGAGACTCAGTGGTCGGTGTTTCGCCTGCCATGCGAAAGGGCCGAGTTCGACTCCCAGCCGCCGGATGAAGTTCCTGTCCCAAGCCCAGATACACATGGGAGGGTTGTATTCAGAACGACATCTGGCGTAAAAACTTGTGACAAACAAGTTTTTGTGAAAAACAAATGTCATTGCCAGGAGCAGGTGAAAGACCAACATTTTTTTTTATTTTATTTGCAACAACTAAAACAAATTATAGTATGAGGTCGGCTACTCAGTGATGCAAATAAATAACGTTTAATATGGATGAGTACAACAAACTCACAAACTGATAGTTCTGTTTACTTAAAATTGGAAAAATTAGTTTTGCCAACTTTTTCGGGTTTACAGTGTAGATTTAATTTTTAATCTTACTCTACAACTTCAGACTGTAACCTCAGCCATGGTCTGGTACAGATGACAGGCTGATGTGTCCAGATGTGCTTATTGTTTTTTTGTTTTTTTTTAACTATGAATTAACTTAGACCTAAGTGGTAGGCAGTTACAGGCTAAATTTAACCTAACGTTTTTCCAGGGTGTCCCTGCAGTGTTTGCAAAAAAAAAAAAAAGAAGTAGAAAACAAACTGCAAAAAAAGAGAAAAATGTTTTCACTCGATCAGCGGAAAAAAACACAATTCTTTGAATGCTGTGGAAAAGTTTACGAATACAGTGCAGAAGTACCGTTGCTGACTCTACACCCTTCTTCATTTCTCAAGAAACTTGAAGTACCACCACCTCTACAGCTTTGTCAGCATGGTGAGGAGAAATCCAGGACTGCACAGAAGCAACAGATGATGCAATTATTATCAAGCTCCACGGTGCAATAAAATCCCTAACTTCTTTCTAAACACACATGCCAGGAATCTCTTTCAGCTCAGTCTTCGTTACCATCGTCCCCAAGCACCTACAAGAGAACCTGCGCACTTTACATGTCCCCGGCTCCATCTGTATGTAGACCTCAGACTACCTTTCTGAACCCCGGGTCCTCAGCACTGACGGACAAGACTGTGTCCCATTACCCCTCTTATATTCCAGCTACACTAATGTGGTGCATCTGTAAAGATGGAAAGTTGACTGTGCTTAGTCTCATCAGTGAAGGCGAGGGGTCAAAGTAATACCAGGAGATTCAACACCCTCCCACACTGGTGTAACGGGAATCACCTGGAACTCCAGAACTGCGTATCGAATTGAAGAGAGCATTGTTACTTTATTTAACTTTCCGGGATCTCAAATGTGAAACGCATACACAAACCATTAGCAACACAACTCAGCAAGGGATTTCTTATGGTAGGTGGCAAACTTCTCTAGCCCAGGCCATACTGGTGCAATATGCTAATGTTAAATCTTTCTGTAGGGAGAAAAGCGACCATGGTGTAATGCACTATCTAGACTTGTCTGAAAGGAATCAGAAGACCTGTGGCCTCATTTGAAGCCCTGATCATCGCCAGGACAAAGACACATGCTGGGAAAATCACACTCTCACCCTGTTGAGTGCCCACTTTAAAAATCCCCTATTTGATAAGTGACTCCCCTCCCTAATAACCAGCTGACCATTGAAACAGCTCCTTTACGTTATCAGTTTACTTACCAGGCAGCATTCAGTGATCAAACTTTCACTAAATACTTTTAGACATAATTATTATATTTTTGGTTTCTCCACTAAGATCTTAAATAATATTATTCATATTAATACAATCTCCTTAGTTGTTTTCTTTGCTTGATACAACCCAATAATTTGACCTTTCTGAAATGCTGGCTTTTCTTTTTTGCCTTGTAGTAGTAGTTGCCAAAATTTAATAATAATAATAAAAAAACACACACACACAAATAGCAATAATTTTACATTTAGGCATTTGGCAGATGCTCTAATCCAGAGCTACTTACAAAAAGTGCTTTGAAGTTTCCGACATTGGATCGATACTTACTCTGGGTTACTAGGTTATTAACGAAGTACCTTCAGTCACACTCTGTAGGGAAGGGTTTATTTTTGACATATATTGCGATTTAAACTGTGATAAGTAACTATTACATGTACCATTGACATTCAAAAGTATTTATCGAGCCTTACAGCAAATAAAAGAACAAATTATTTCATCTAGGCGATGTCTGCAAATATTTACTCATCATCTCAAAATGATTATAAAAAAAATTAATTACAGCCTTTTGTAAATAAATAATGCACTAAATTACTGCTATTTATTGTTTATTAGATCAAGTTCTCAGTACTATGTATAGCCGACTATTATGCATTACTAATTATACCACTGAGCTCGTTAGCAGCTATTTCTTCCTCTGCTGTAATATTAATTACATCTGTGTCTAAACATTTCTGATTAAGATGCAACATTTGGCTGTTATGATGGAATCATGTTGTCCGTTGTGTTGTCTGAATCTAAACCCGTGTTGACCATATCATGTTGTGGACAAACAACAAGAACAGATCCTAAGCCATATAAATGTACATGTGGAATAAAATGATTCTGGTCTTTAACTGTAATTAGTCACTCTGTAGTTACCTCCCAGTATGGCCAGTTCCATGCCAATCTGGGGGAAAAAGTTAATAGATGTTTTTTTGGGGGGGAAAACATGTCTAATTACTTACGCTTTTATTCATACTTTAGGTTATTTTTATTATTAATTTATATTTTTTGATGATTCACAACATGACTACCATGTTAGAATACAGATTTCAGAATGCAGTTTACAACTATTATTATTATTATTATTATTACTACTATTAATATTATTATTTGCATGAATAGCAGTTGTAGACGGTTAAAGAGTTTGTAGAAATAGTTAAAAGGTTAAAGCTAAAAACAATCTGATCAGTGATATTATTATTTCATCTTGAAGCCCATGTTCATGTCTGTCTGCAACAAAGATGAATGCCTTCATTTTTTAAACTTCAGTTACACAAAATTTTGTTTGGTGTGACAACATTATATGGTATTGGTTTCCACTGGACTGGTGGCTACATTTTAGGTAATGGGATGAAATGTACCTAGCAAAGTATTTGAGTCTTCTGTCATTTCGTCTTATTACAATCAGTGGGAAAGAAAGCATATAGCAAAGTTTACATTTCCGCCTTGTTTACTCCAAGTTGTACTTCTTTTGTCGTCAGCCAAATACATTCCCTGTTCAGTAATCAGAGAGTGAATCACAGATGAGAAAACAAAAATTAACTTATACCAGTTCAGCGCTGTTATTTCAGCCAAAGTGAAACTATATGTGTATAAACAAGGATTAAGATACTAAACCTTACAAAATATTTATTTCTTTACTGTTTATCACCGTTGTGGTACTCTTGTATATTTTGCTTTTGTTTATTCAACTAGCTTAAGTCCCTGTTCATGACGGTCCATGAGTGTTTGTAGAAAGAGTTAAAAGGTTAAAGCTAAAACTAATCTGCTGATCTTTAATGTAATGAGTGATATTATTATTATTATTATTATTATTAAGGAACATACCACTTCAGCGCTGTTATTTCAGCCAAAGAGAGAAAATATGAACTAATCCCAGTCAAAATATTCACTTTATCTTTTCTCATTAATATCTATTGCTGCAGGTGTTTGTTTACATTGAGACAGTAGCGCATTAGTAGATGATTTTAAAGTAGATTATTAAATCCCACACAGAACTGTTCATAACATCACTTTTACTCAACATTTAGATTTCACTGATGGTGCAGATTAAACTTCAGCCAGAGGTCTAAGTACAGTACAGTAAAAGGATCGATGTCTGCCACCTTTTCACGTCACTAAATTCTCTCAGTTCTTTTCATTTGCATGTCCGTATCTTTGGAAGTTTGTACTTTAACTGTTCGTATGTAGGGGACTTACTGCACTGCACTGCACACGATGCGGTTTTGTGTGATACTGTGACTAAAATCTGGCTGGACAGACATACAGACAGACAGACAGACATTTCTCTGAGACTTGTTTCTGGTCCTCCAGTGTATGAAACGTAAAGATATCATTGAAAGAGTGAGTCCTGACAAAACCTCTTTTATTTATATAGCTATTATAGTTAATAATAACAACTACAACAAGTCCTTTTTCTATATTATATAACTTTACATTAACAGGTCGTTATTGTTTCACAAGAAGAGGCTATCTGGTTACTGTAACCATAGCAACACACACACACACACACACACACACAGAGTCTATTCACAATGTTCTTGTGTGTCACACAATGCGCAGAGACGTGTTCAGTAGAGGGTGAACCTCCTGAGGTAACCGTGTTATTGTTCAGATCTCCGACCGGAAGTCAACACGGTTTAGCCGCTAAACTGCCGGCTCGCGCGCTCTGGTACATAGTGCTAGTACATCGCGCGCGTTTGAAGCGTTTCATTCACTAATAGGATACACACTGAAACACACACACACACACACACTAACCTCTCCGTCCTCTCTGAGTCTGTCCGCAACTCCATTCATCTCCATCGCATCAGACGCCATCACCGCCGAGTGTGTGTGAAACACAGGCTGTGTGTGAGTGTGTGTGTGTGTGAGAGAGAGAGAGTGTGTATACTGGACTGGAGCAGTACAGGCGGTGGGTTGGGTTTAGTGTCTCCACCATCAAACTCCACACTCCTCCAGTCCCGCCCCTCCTACCGCACGGGAAGAGGGTTTAAACCCCAGCACAGTAAAGTCCCCCCGGTCCGACTCAAGGTGGAAGTGTGAGGACCAGAGGGATTTCCCCTTTTCAAACGCACAGAAGAGTAGAGTTATGGAGGATTTGGTGGAACACACTGTGTACACCTGGTACTGCTGCTAGAGACTGTATAAGGTTCCTCCTCTCCAGTTTCCAGTCATTGATCTCTTTGAAGTCACCATGGTCCTGATGGTTCAGAGCGCTCTCCTGCTCTTCTCCAGACGCTCCAAACAGATGAAATGAGGAATGATTTTCTCAACTGAGAAAATGAGGCTTCTTTGCTGCCCTTCTTGAAATGCATGAAGGTGAGCACTACAATCAGTCCTGTGTCCGGCCAGCAGGAGAAAAAAAAATCCAGAGACCATTCATGTGTGGTGTCCCTTCTCAGTCACAATTTTGCCTCAAAAACATCCTCAGAGAGCGACTATCCAAGAAATGTTTGGTGATGAACAATGCCTTTTCCAGCATGATGACGCTCCTTGCCATAAGGCAAAAGGGATAACTAAGTGTCTCTGGGAACAATGGAAATTTGTGTTCATGGCCAGGAAACTCCCCAGACCTTAATCATATTGAGAACTTGTAATCGAGCCTCAAGAGATGAGTAGACAAACAAAAACCCACAAATTCTCAACAACCCTGGAAAAAAAAAAAAAAAAAGTCCAAGCATTGATTATGCAACAATGGGCTGCGCCATAAGTCAAAGCCTTTGACACTTATAGTTCTTGTTATTATACTTCAGTATAACAGAGTAACATCTGACACAAAGATCTAAAAACAATTCGAGTCCCCTCAAATCTGCACCTTCCCGAATGATTTTGTACAATTCTTCCTTGAGAAATTCAAGTCTCTGAAAATAAACTCATTCAACTTAAAGGACCACGGTTTCTTAAGGTTATTAAAGGTTATTAAAGGTTATTAAAGGTTATTAAAGGTTATGATCCTTAAACGTATTCTTTATGTGCTTCCTCAAGTAAAACATAGACATTTATGATAGAAGAACATTAACCTCTTCATGACATAAAACAGTACAGTGTATCTACTCATTTCCGAGAGTAATAGAGGAGAAAAATCAACCCCCAGCCAACAAGAGCAAAAATGACGAATGATTTTCAGAGGGATTTTAGTTTCTCCTGCCACCTTCTGGCGGTGAAGTATAAGGACGTGTAAAATGAAACCTGAATAAATGTGCAGCTTCATCCTAAAATTTCATTTAGTCACCTTTAGCTTGGATTGCACACACACAATGTGGTGTCCAGATTATGTGTGAAAATTAGTCCTCATGTTCCCAGAACCTCTTTCACTTTTTTTGGGTCCTGGAATGTGGACGTGCTATCAGGAAAGAAAACCTGGTTATGATGGGTGCTTCACTTTAAGAGGTTCTTTTTACACTCAAGATTACAGCCCTGAAAAACTCGGTAGGTTTACTGCAAACATTTACAAACTCTTCGCAGTTTTAATTAAATGATTCAATTAACAATAATTTACATAGTTCACACAACTAATAATAACGTGTTTTCTCCAAAGTTAACACAAAATGCTACGTTTAATAACTACTACAGTATCAAAATTATTCAACCCCTTGATGAGAAACATCTTCAATACTTAGTAGCCGCTTCAGCTATTATGACTTGCTGCAATCGTGATGTACAGTACAGGCAGACACGAGCTCCTGGCAGTGTTGTTACGAGATCTTAGTCCATTCAGTTTAGTAGGATTCTTGGGTTCGTGTGCTGTAACTGCTTTTTTCAGACTTTTCTATTGGATTTAAATCAGGTGTCTGTGATGGCCACACATGAGCCCTCCAGGACTTCATCTGAAACCAAATTGGTCCTGTTAGACTTGGGATTGAGTATTCTTGGAATTACTGTCCTGTTGTATAATTAAATAACATTTCCTGATTGAACGTTAAATAATTCTGAGACTGCAGTACTGTTTGGACCATTTGTGTTGAATTTGGGGGAATAAGAATTTCGAAGTTTAATAATGTAAGTTTACATTATATATACAGTAATATGCATTTCATTATGTACAATAATTTGATTTTTAATAAATTAAAAAGATCACCTCACTTGTTTTCCTTTTGCATTTACCTCAATAACTGTAACCTCGTTCAGAGGGAACATTTGCAGAACTTGTGTGAACATCCAGGGGCACTGAACAGCTCTACTGTAATTTACTGGAGATATAAACTGTAACACGAGATCACACAGTGGTAATAATTGCACACAGCAAAAAATCCGACTTGTGGGAAACAGCATGACACCGCATGTGTGAAGTCTAAACAACATGCTCGCTCAGACTTAGAGAGTAAGCAGCTGCGCTTTTAAGCCTGAACTCTTGAACAGAATCAGTCAGTCAGACTCTAAACACATAGCATTAAGCTAATTACCAGCTGCTACATTGACAAAGCCTCTGGCACCGAGCGCTGTAGTAAGCCCACGCTGTGTGTGAGCCACATTATCATTACTGCCAGCCATATCACTGAAGGATGTACAGGTAAAGCTGCACGCAGTACTATTTTAATTATTTTACGATCAAATACTTTTCAGCTATATTCTTTATGAAATTGTTTTTGCTTTATAAAGTGCTACAAGAACTCCATATTTCAGTGGTTTCTTCATGTTTCATACGTTGGAGAACCCAAAACCAGTCTCAGATTTTTTTTGTCTGTCTGTCTGTCTGTCTGTCTGTCTGTCTTTCCGGGCCAGATGTTGTTGCAGCATCACGCAAAACCTGTATGTCTCAAATTAACTGCTGGACTGAATTTACTGAAACTGTTCCTGAGATCTCTGCCTAAAGTTTAATCTGCACCATCAGTGAATCTAAATGTGGAGTAAAAGTGATGTTCTGAACAGTTCTGTGTGGGATTTAATAATCTACTTTACAATAATCTACTAATGCGCTACTGTCTCAATGTAAACAAACACCTGCAGCAATAGATATTAATGAGAAAAGATAAAGTGAATATTTTGACTGGGATTAGTTCATATTTTCACTTTGGCTGAAATAACAGCGCTGAAGTGGTAGAAGTGAATTTTATATACAACGCTGGAGTGGTTTTAAGACAAAACTTCATCTTTATCTGATCGACTTTTTCCATTTCTCATCTGTGATTCTCTCTCCGATTACCGAACAGCGAGTGTATTTGTCTGAGCACCAAAGAAGTACAACTTAGTGTAAACAAGGCGTCAGATACTCGACCTTACAGAATGTGATTTCTGTCTATTAATAAGTGAGACAGAGAGTTCTGCTGTACAGAGAGACACACAGACATGGACGTGGACTTCAACCTCAAATAATAATCATAATAATAATCATAATAATAATAATAATAATAATAATAATAATATCACTCATTACATTAAAGATTAAAACAGATTATTATTAGCTTTAACCTTTTAACTCTTTCTACAAACACTCATGAACAGGGACTTACGCTAGTTAAATAAACAAAGGCAAAATCTACAAGAGCACCACCACAGTGATAAATAGAGTCAGTGTCACAGTAAAGAAATAAATATTTTGTAAGGTTTAATATCTTATGCTTTGTTTATACACATAAACTCACACATCCAATCATATAATACAGGCAATTTGGAAACACCAATCAGCCTACAACAAGAGAGAGAGTGTGTGTGTGTGTGTGTGTGTGTGTGAGAGAGAGAGAGAGACCCCGCGCGGACGCGGACGGTAAAAACGGTTCCCGCCCCGAAACGCATCTTTTCCCTGAGCGTTCTGCAGGAGGAAGTGCTGAGATTCCTGTTTTTTTTTTTTCTTCAGTGCGCATTACGTGATGTCGGTGTGAATCTGCTCCACAGCGAGGAGGCCGGAGAGGCGGCAGAGACAGGGGGTGTTCACGCAGTGGGAAATAATCTGATCAGACCTGAGCGCGGAGTCGGACACCTTCCACCTTCCGCCTTCAGGAGGACATGACGCTGAGGACCAGGAGAGATGTGGAGCTCTCAGCCCGCCTGCGGTATTAACCGCGGAAACCCCGCTGTGTCAGGGTAGACTCCTTATTACCGGCGAAATAACGCGCGCTTATTAGGATTAAAGAAGCATCGCGCAGGTGTGTGTGTGTGTGTGTGTGTGTGTGAGCGAGGGCTGAAATCTGACCCTGAATTCGCCTTCTGCAAAGTCTCTTTTACGCGGCTAATTAGTGACTGACGTGTTATATCAGTGTTTATTAAACATAAGGAACACGCAGTTTCAAATAATAACATTATTATTATTTTTATTATTATTATTATTATTATTATCGCAGACCCTTATTTCAGTCTTCAATCTCATGACACTGTAGGCTACTTTAGGAATACACACACGCATACAGAATTTTAGACGTGTGTGTGTGCGCGCGCGCAAGGTCGAGGATGCCGGATTGCGTCAGTGTCGGTGGACGTTACTGCAGGTGCGGTGTGATGGCGCATGTGCCCGGAGCTGATCAGCGCGCGGTTTGACCGTTCTAACGGGACGCCGGAGATGGAGACGGCGCTGACGCCGGAGCTGAAGGACACCCGCGCGGACACGGAGCCCGCCGCAGCGCGAGGAGGAGGCGCGAGCGAGCCGGACTGCCGGAGCTCGGCCAGGCGCCGCTTCATCCGCACCAACCTGTGGTTCTCGGAGTCGGAGGATCACGGCCTGGAGACGCCGGAATGCGGCGACAGCATCGGCGTCGCGATCGGTCGTCCGGTCAGCAACGCGCGCAGAACCCGGTACCGGAAAAGCTCGAGCGCGGGGAGTCCGGTGCGCACCGCGAGCTGCACGGAGCTTCCGGAACGGAACGGAGCGGCCGAGCAGAAACAAGACGCCGCGGCAGAGAGCGCTGCTGGGAAGGACGAGCACGGGCACGCGGAGGAGGAGGAGGAGGAGGACGAAGAGGAGGAAGCCGGGATGACGGCGGTCAGCACCTCACCCAGCGGCCGCTTCCTGAAGTTCGACGTGGAGCTCGGCAGGGGCTCGTTTAAGACCGTGTACAAGGGCCTGGACACCGAGACATGGGTGGAGGTGGCCTGGTGTGAACTTCAGGTGAGATGAAGATAGAAATATAGAAATAGATTCAACATTTAAAAAAAAAAAGTGTAAACAAGCTAGAAAACAAAAACAAACGGTCAAAAACTCAGTATTTCTGCTGATTTTATTGGACTCTTTGTTATACATATAATACAGTGAATGTGTGTGTGTGTGTGCCAAGGAAGCTACAACTGAAGTTTATGCAACATGGAAGCGACCAATCTTACTTTCCTAACAAAATTTCAAGTTGCCACTTCAGCCGTTTGATGATTTTTTCAGTGTTCTACTGTCTCACTTCCCACAATAATACACTTAAGATGCACATTATTTATATTCCTGAGTAGTGATACTTAAATTGGTGTATCGATTGGATACAAAAAAGTAAAAAAAAAACCTGTAGTGTATGTTGCAACATTCTAACAATTTTGCATTTGAAATAAATAATACTCTTTTTCAGGTTTATGTCTTTTCATTTGAAATCTAAATCCGAATGACACTTAAGATCATTGAAATATTTTAATTCAAAAACGTTATGAACACTACGTAAAAGGGCATGAAATTGTATTTAGCAAATGGTGTTTCTTTTTATCAGATAAAAATATAAACGTGTACGCATTAAGTATTTACAAAAAACAAAGCATGGATTGGGAGATAAGAAACATTAAGTATTATGAAAAATGCTATCATATGATCCTGTCTGAAATTTCACCTTTCCACCCAGAAGAGACACTTTTTTTTTGCAACAATACCGTGTTTTGGCCGAAAACAGGGAACAATAAAAAGCCTATAAATGTTTCTTTTTCAACAAAATGAATTAAAAAGTAAATATAAACGACTTACAGGTAAAAATGTCAGCAGATGTTAATTTGATGTGGAAATTAGAAATCAATAAAATTGGCGGGAAAAAAAATCAGAAATAAAAAATATATATCAGGGAACACAAGTTAGAAAATGCTTTTCCATGTACAACTCAAAAATAAAAATATCAGAAAAGAGAATTATTTTACGATTACTGTATGTTTTTCTTGGTGCAAAAACAAACTGAACAAATGGCGCTTTGATTGTACGTACTGTGATCATTTCTTGCATGGAATTTTACTTCTGTTTGTTATAAAAATGTAAACAACAATAACAATTATTTTAGAAATCAGCCATCAGAAGGCTGATGGTCTCCTGCAGTATGTTCAAAGAGCTCAATGCCAAACCGAACATAGACAGGAGTGTAATATGATTACTCAGGGTTATATCAAGGGTAAATATGAGGGGCTGTTAGTGATTTTAATGAGCACACACACACACACACACACACACACACACACACACACACAGTGACTTCACCATGCTTAAACTGAACATTGAATTATTATTCATTCATCAACAAAGAAAATGAAATGCAAGAAAATCTAAGTTTGTGCTCCAGTGGATGGAGAAGGCTGAAGGAGTGAATCTGATCCACACTTTTTCACAGGGTTGAGATGTTTTAGTCATGATATTAATTCAGAGACAAACAATTATGAAAGGAGTGTTTTCATACTGATCTCACACTGATAGCTGCTGGCTGTTTCAGCACCAGGTCTCTGAGAAGAGAAGCATGCAGCTCATGTATCACCTTCTCTCTTTATCTAAAAGACTAAACTTCCCATAAACCCCTGCGCCATTAGTTCTGCTTGTTTCCTGTAATGTCCAAGCTCCAGTATTACTTTCATGCAGGAAGAGGAGCCCGGCATGTTAATGGCGTTGTCAGCCAGTCAGTGTGTTCCTCTGATCACAAAGCCGGAGCAGCCGAGGCCAAGGCCAAGATTCCCATGTGACCGTGTGCTAATGACAACCAATTATTATTATTATTCTCCACCCACCTTCATTAGTGTTTCTTTCTTGTTAAGATTGCTCAGTATTCTGGACATCGAGCGGATTTACAGCACCAGCCTTCACACAAATACCTTACAGAGTCACATGACATGCTGCTGACAGTGTAACGGCTACCTTCATTAAAACCTGGATCTCACTCTGTATTTATTAGAGCGTGGGTGATCAGTCTTTATCGCTATTAACATTTCAGGTTACTGTACCTCACCAGCAGCAGGCATACACGAACATGACCAAAGTGTGTGTGTGTGTGTGTGCGTCTGTTGTTTATTTCAGGTGTGGTGTTGATGTTGGAAATTGGTAAAAAAAAAAAAATTCCACTCTCCTTTATAAATCTTTAGGCCTTGGACGACCATTTTACCGCACACACACCAGTGTACATCATACAGCTGAAACATGAGAACTCTGCTGTGATTGGTCAGGTGCTGTTTATGGGAGGGGCTTAGCAACAGGGTTTTATCTTTAGGGGTATGATGCTAAGTCAGCTTTTCCAGTCTGAAACAACCCCAGAGCTTGTCCAATGCCATTTCTCACATAGTATGCAGTGTGTGTGTGTGTGTGTGTGTGTGTGTGTGTGTGTGTGTGTGTGTATTGATCTGCATATTAGCCTCCTGAGAAGAATACTGAGTGTTTCCAAGATACAGTCTACTCTAGAGGGAGAGAAATGATTGGGACACACACACACACACACACACACACACAAAGAGA